>CM076607.1:19844437-20000265 GCA_038502775.1 Hippodamia convergens | reverse complement strand
GAAACTTTCAGGAAACGTTTATTATGATCTAAGGAACGAGTAATATCAATCTCATCTCCTTCGGAAGGCCTTTTTTTTCGGTATTTTCCTAATGACAATAGGATTGTTGGAGGCGGTGTCGATTTCCACCCCTCAGCCCCTTCCGAAGGAGATGAGATTGATATCACTCATTCCTTAGATCATAATAAACCTTTCCTGAAAGTTTCATTTGTAGAGGCCATTTCCTTCGGTATTTTTCCTAATGACAATAGGATTGTTGGAGGCCGCGATGTCGATATCCACCCCTCAGCCCCTTCCGAAGGAGATGATATTAATAACACTCGTTCCTTAGATCATAATAAACGTTTCCTGAAAGTTTCATTTGTAGAGGCCATTTTATTCGGTGTTTTCTCAATGACAATAGGATTGTTGGAGGCGGCGATGTCGATATCCACGTCTCAGCCCCTTCCGAAGGAGATGATATTAATTACACTCGTGCCTTAGATCATAATAAACGTTTCCTGGAAGTTTCATTTGTGAAGGGCATTTTCTTCGGTATTTTCCTAATGACAATAGGATCGTTGGAGGCGGCGATTTTGATATCCACCCCTCAGCCTCTTCCGAAGGAGATGATATTAATTACACTCGTGCCTTAGGTCATAATAAAAACGTTTCCTGAGAGTTTCATTTGTAGAGGCCATTTTCTTCGGTATTTTCCTAATGACAATAGGATTGTTGGAGGCGGCGGTGTCGATACCACCCCTCAGCCCCTTCCGAAGATGATATTAATAACACTCGTGCCTTGAATCATTATAAACGTTTCCTGAAAGTTTCATTTGTGGAGGCCATTTTCTTCGGTGTTTTCTCAAAGACAGTAGGATTATTGGAGGCGGTGTCGATTTCCACCTCTCAGCCCCTTCCGAAGGAAATGAAATTGATAAACACTGGTTCTTCAGAACATAAAAAACCTATTCTGTGAGTTTCATCTGTAGAGGCCATTGTCTTCGGTTATTTTCAATTAATCATAATTTTTGTTTTTTTTGAGGGCTTTTTTTATTGTTCCGAGTGAAAAAAATTAAAGTTTTTGGTTTAATATTGGAAATTACTCGAAGAAGATATCTTATAAATTTCAGATCGCTACTTGGTTCCAGTCAAAAGTTGTGATACATTTTATTTCACCCGACGCCACTGGTGAAACGGCCGCTATCTCCGGGAAAAGTGGCCGCTAACTTCACACCGGGTTAGAAGAACTACATAAAGATGTTCTTCTGATCACGTATATGTCCTCCAAGATGACATTTTTAGTAAATTTTTCTCCAACACGGGTAAGGTCAAAGTTTTTTATTCTCTGGGGTTTTTTACCTTTCCTCATTTAATCATACTACAGACCTGCATGGTTTTCCTGTGTTGCACTAACCCCAGCAAGGTACTTTTGTGTTTCAATATGTTTTGTATTATTTCAGCTCTCTCAATCAAAAGAAAATATATCTAGATGAATCTTTACCAGACGCGTACATCGTCCATGACCAAAAGAGACAAACTCGCCAAACTATGCCGCGTTGCTAGATTCACCATTGCTCAACACGTGCTCAACAAAATCATCTTTATTGAGTACGCGGTGTTAGGTTTGAACCGTAAAGGCCCGACTCAAAGTTTAAAATGCAAGAGTTTAAAGTTTAACAACATTTAGGGACTAGATTTGCACGGTCCGCCTGGTACCGACCGTTGTAAGCCCATCATTTGCCGCTTGCGTTTTTACATTTTACTATGATTATGCTACATGTGGCCTCGATTTACCTGTCGTGTTTGCACGTACGTAGGAAAAAAATTGAGTGGTTATCGATTCCAGACGGGCATCGGTATCCCTTCCAACGGGGGATGATTTATAGGTGTTGGAATTTCAGAATACGACCAAGGGGTTATGAATGACGCGTTAGTTGAATGGACGGCTTGGAAAGGATTCAATCAAACCATTCATTGTTGTCGTTGATGAGGATCCGTACTATAAATAGGTTTGAAAAGAAAGGATTCGTTTGTTGTATTCGAGGTGAGTCTTAATAAAAGACCATCCGAGAAGTCCTACGCGAAGCCAAGAGAATATTATTATTGCTTATTTTTTATCTTTCCTCATTTTTTATCTTATTGTTCAATGAATAACTTTTATAAGGCAGGAAGTCTTCCTATTTGACTGGAAAAGGTGAATTTATTTCGCGCACAGGTGGAAAATCGGAATTGCGATGCTGGGTTCTTTAGTAATTTGGCCGAAGAATCGAATGGGCCTATTAGATTCTGGCCCAAAAGGGCCTTATACGAGATATGAGGCACAATTTTGAAATTTCGAATGCAAACCCATCTTATTTCGAATGCAAACTCATCTTATTTATCGCAAATAAGATGTTATTCAAGTGTTTCAAGTGCTAGATGCGAGGAAATGAAATGATTTTCATCCATCCAATTTTGATTTTTTTGATGCGTTGGAAATTTTAATTTTTGAAAATTATGTCAGAAATATGATAAATTTCAGGCTGTAAGCTGGGGAGACTGAGCTTTTCCATGATGTTTTGTCGACATCCGTATCTGCGTTAGAACAGTTAGGCCTCAAAAATTTACCAGGGACATTTACTGAAGCTATTGAAACCCGACCGAGTGAAAATATGAAAAGATTTCGGAGTCGAATGGAATTTTCCGAATTAGTTTCAAGTTTCCTGGCATTGTTCACTCGGAATTGTGGATTTGGTATGCATATTATTCAACCTGTTGATAGACGTAATATTTCGAACGTGTTTATACCAACGATATTATGTTGTACGTATCTACGTGAGTTATTTGAGGCTTCCTCATTTTATCCTATCGATATTATTTGTTATTCTCGAAAACGGTTTGAATTTTTTGAACGACGCTACTTTATCACTTCAAATAACAAACTAGCTGACCCGGCAGACTTCGTACTGCCTTAATCGATAAATGAGAAAGCAAATTTACTTTTATAATAAACTATTATGGTATAATACCTTGGAACAAGCTATACTTGTCTCCTACTCCTACTCTATGCCGATTTATGCTTATTATTTTAAGGGGTGAAACAACCGCTTTATCCAAAATTACAAGAAACTAGTTCTAACGTAAATCTAAGTCATTTTCGGGCCTCAGTAGCGTTTTATGAAGTTTAATGAAGGTCTATACTTCAAGACCGTATAAACCACCCCCTTTCAGCATAAAATGTGTAAAAAAGGGTCTCTATTAATATAATTAATCAATTGCAATCAATTCTATAACAGTATTTTGGATCAATGTTAGTTTTAGTTATTTTTATTTCTAAACCCCTAAAAGCAACCCCTATCTGTTCAAAATAACAAAATGAAAATATCATTTAAACATTTCATTTATTCCTCACTTTATTCACGTGAAATTAATTCTTTTTGTGTCAAAAAATTAATCTGATTCTGAGTGGTTATCGCCACTATCAATTATTTCTTATTTCTTCATCTTTGCCAAAGATTGGACAACTGTTTTGGCAGTTAACACTTGCTCATTTCCCACATGGAGCGTTATAAAAGAGACTCAGTTTTCTGCAGGTGCATGACGCATTGCATCTATCCTTGTTTGCAGTTAAATTATTTTCAACAATTTTTGTGGTGCAGGTGTTTCTTGCATTTTTGTGGGCTGCAAATATCTATTGGTACTATTCCAACCGCAATCAACTGAATTGAGAGCTTTATTAACCAGACAAATTTGAAGTTGATGATTTTAGGCAAGCATTTATCTCATCGGCAGCCGTCGATTTTGGAATTACCGGTAATGGTTGTCGGAAGTCTCCAGACAAAAGAATCAATGCGCCTCCAAAACATCCGTTTAGGAAGAAAATTAGGACACAGATGCGTTAATATTATAAGAAAAAGTAGTTCACGGAATTAATATCAAATATAATACTTTCACGAAAACGCTATTAACCGTAGCGACACCTACTAGCGTTATTCGCAAGTTTTACGAGTTTTAACGTATTTTATGTTAACCCCGTCGTAGAAAAATTCAAAAAAATCGTTCATAACAAACAGTTCATCCAATCTCGAGTTATAAATGGTGTAACCAACAAAATGGCCGACTTTGTTTTATATATTAAGATTAAGCAGATATCTTTCCCCTTGTGAATACGTATCCCATATCCATAGCATGAGTTACTTCCAAAGTGACCACGTAACAGGTACGATACACAATTTTGACAGTTCATGGTGTCCATTTTTGTTTTTTATTTTTTTTAATCTCTGGTGCCATCAGTAAGTGCTTTTCACCGAGTATTTTTTCCACTTGCAATTCCAATCGGGATCGATTGAACAGTTCGGATTATCTCGTCTCGTCGGCTCGGCTTCAATGAAAACGAATTATATGAAATTTGATCTCTCCCTATTGACTTGGTAATTATCAATTTATCAATATGTGCACGTTTCGACGAGATAAATTCATCACAATCATTTCCGGTCATTTTCTGGTCGATTCATGGTATCATTCGATAATCTTGGAAAAGTGAATTTCAATAGATAAAGGCTGCTTTGTCGACAGCAAATATTTTGCGCCACAAGAGTTGGGGATATCGTATTCAATCGTTTTGAAAAGTTTATAATCTTCAAGAAAATCGCTGTAAAATCATTTTAAACTCAATAACAACTTGAATCGATCCAATAGAAATCAGTATGAGACATTTCGTCAATCTGGTAGCCTTTTTTGTGAAGTTTGGTTCCTTGCATATGCTTCATGAATGTTCTTATTTTGAAATGGAATCGGTTTATCAACGGCTTCGATTTGAAACGAGTTTTCTGAAAATGCCATAACGTAAATTAACAAACGCTGAGGCTTATGGGGCTATTGGAATGCTACATGGTGGCCTAACTCAGGTTGTTGTAGTAGAAAGGCTCAAAATCAGCCAAAGCGTGATATATTTTTATTTTATTTATTAGTTCGGGACACAAACGGGACGAACCCAAAACAGTGCCCACTATTCAATTCATACAATATCAATTAAGTCTACATATGAACATATTCTGCAAACAAAACTTATCTCCATGTAAAACAATTAAAAAAAAAGGCAATTTATGTGGTGACGTGTACAAAAAAGTTCATCTTAACATTCAATTCAATTCATCTGAGCGACCTCAACACACCGGTATTGCAACGACGAGAATACGTGAAGAGAGCTGACCGAATCATCGAAGTAGAATCAGAAAATACATCGATATTGGTGACTTGGGACAAAGCATTGTATGTTTTCATTATTTTATGAATTGGTGAATTAAGGAAATAGTAGGTGGTGGCAAAATCAGTGAAAAATGTATCTGTATGTCTAGTGTTGTAGGAAGGAACGACTAACCTTACGTATTGGGACAAATGAATACAATCGATCCCATTGTTCAGCAATTTGTGGGTGAACATCAAATCTGCTATTTTTCTACGTTGTTCAAGAAGAATAAGGTTCAATCTATCATAAATCTCAGATGTATTTCTGATGGAGGGGAAAAATCGCATTTGACAATGTCTCATAAACCTCCTCTGAACGCCCTCAAGCCTATCTATGTAAATTCCATAACGTGGGTTCCACACAACAGATCCAAAACTTAAGATACTGTTAACATAGGCCAAGAAAAGGGTGCGGGCGACATCAATACTTTTGAATTCAAAGGTTGTTCTGAATATGAAACCAAGCATTCGGTTGGCTCTTTTTGATATATCAGAAATATGCTGATCGAACAGTAATTTAGAGTCCAATGTGATACCAAGATCTTTCACCGTGTTGACATGAGAAATAGATTCACCAAGAATTCGATATGTGACCGGCACAGAGATGGTTTTTCTGGTAAATGTGATAGAACAACATTTGTTGAGGTTCAGAAAGAGCTGATTATCCCTGCAGAAACTTGCGAATCGATTCAAGTCCTCTTGAACGAGCACTCTGTCGTGGGGACCGGAGATGGAATGGAACACTTCCAGGTCATCTGCATAAAGAAGTACTCTGCAGAATTTAAAGCACTTCACAATGTCATCAATATAAATTAAGAAAAGTAATGGATCCAAGTGAGAGCCCTGTGGCACACCCGATGTGGTGTTTACAGCCCCAGAACTAAAACCACCCAAACAAACAAACTGATATCTATTGGTCAAATAGGACCCAAACCACTTGAGGAGACTGCCACAAACACCAACCCCAGAAAGCTTTGAGATCATGATAGCATGGTCAACTTTGTCAAAAGCCTTGCTAAAGTCAGTATAGATGGAGTCAACTGGAAGCCCAGAATCCATGCTACCTAAAATATATTCCACGTATACGGACAAGTTTGTCTCCACAGAACGATTCTTCATAAAACCATGCTGATCTGCATTCAAAATACCTCGTACATCAAAATAAAGAAAATCTGTCACTATACTCTCGAACAACTTACCGATTGCACAAATTTTGAAATAGGCCTAGAATTTTCAATATAGAATGGAATAGGTTCAGGAAGACAAGTTCCGTGTTGGAAAGACCAAGGCGCTTGGTGGGCGACGAAAAACAACAGCTGCTCAGGATCGTTTCATCACGATTCGGCAAGAAGAAAGCCTACATCTACGTGTAGAATGCATATCCTACCTGGCAAAACACGACATCTGTAGAAGATCGTTTCCTCAATCAATTAAAAAGAATAGATATTCTAGTCACTGGATACAGCAAGTATTTTATTAGTGTTATTTCCATCACATGATGTTGAAAAAATTGGCAGAGCGAATTGCGAATTTGGAAATGTGCCGAGAGTTGTTACAAGCTACTAAATGAACACAGGTGAGGATGTCAGAAAGGAAGTTTCAGCTTTATAACAACCGAAATGTTGCTAGAATTAAGAATAAACGAATACATGCAGCGTTATCTGAAATGTTCCGTTTACTTCAGCCTTGAATCGATTAAACTCATAAATGAACAATAAGTACCATTCGATGCAGATGATTACCAACATTTCAAATATACGGGTGTCCCATTTGAAATTTCCAATTCATGGAATTTCCGAGCAAATTGCTCACAAAATACAGCTTTTCGAAGCTTTACAGCGGATTACTTCTGAAGAATACATCTCAATGGTACCATCCGAATACAGAATATATTATTTTTTAGTTGATTACTCAAACGTATTTCATATGCTTGGTTGAAAACCTTCAAATTTAATCGTTCTATGGTATGGGGTGGAATATCTTTGACTACTCGCACAGACCTAGTGGTCGTTGATAAAGGAACTATGAATGCTGATAAGTATATAAGGAACATTCTTGAAGAGCATAAAGTGCCATTTTCCCCGTACATTGGTGAAAATTTTTATGGACGATAATGCCAGACACCATCGTGCGCGTATCCATTGGGAAGAGGCCGATTGGGAAAGAGTTCTATTCACAGATGAGTCTAGATTCTGCCTCTACCATTGAGATCGACGTTCCCTTGTATACGACGTCCACATAAAAGATATGCTCAGTGCAATTTCCTGAATACTACTGGTTTCGGGGGAGGATCGATAATGGTATGGGGTGGAATATCTTTGACTGCTTGCACAGACCTAGTGGTCGTTGATAATGGAGCTATGAATGCTGATAAGTATATAAGGAACATTCTTGAAGAGCATGTAGTGCCATTTGCCCCATACATTGGTGAAAATTTCATTTTTATGGACGATAATGCCAAACCCCATCGTGCGAGCATCGTTCAGGAGTACCTTGAAGAGATTGAAGTCTCTCGAATGGAATGACCAGCAAGAAGTCCAGATCTCAAGTCGATTGAGCAGGTTTGGGATAACCTCAATAGAAGGCTGAGAAGTTCAGAAAATCATCCAGCTACTCCTAATGACTTAGGAATCCAACTCGGGGAAGGATTAGATCAGAACATTTTAAGATCACTCATTTTGAGTATGAACCGTCGTTGCCGAGCTGTAATTAACGCAAGTGGTGGAAATACCAAGTACTAAATCACTCATCAGCATTTCAGTATTTTGAAAATTGTTGATTTCTCTTCTTTCACATAAGATTCGATGAAATCCTGAATTTTTTTTTCATTTAATGTATCTTGTTTCGTTCAAAACCTTCCGACAGAACATAAAAAATAAGTTATAAAGTCAATGTAGAGTTAACTTTCATTAAAATTGAGATTTTCAGAATGTGCGTTAATTTTTTTGCGCAGTGTAGTATATTCTAAAAACGCCTACAGACGACATGACAAGTCTCGGCCAACGTTCGCTCGTTCCAACGTTGGCGCATCGTGTGTATGCAAAACATATGGCAAAGCAAGGCGAACGCTGGCGTTGGCCAGGGTTCGAGCGGCTACAGACGACATGACAAGTCTCGGCCAACGTTCGCTCGTTTCAACGTTGGCTCATCGTGTGTATGCAAAACATATGGCAAAGCAAGGCGAACGCTGGCGTTGGCCAGGGTTCGAGCGGCTACAGACGACATGACAAGTCTCGGCCAACGTTCGCTCGTTCCAACGTTGGCGCATCGTGTGTATGCAAAACATATGGCAAAGCAAGGCGAACGCTGGCGTTGGCCAGGGTTCGAGCGGCTACAGACGACATGACAAGTCTCGGCCAACGTTCGCTCGTTCCAACGTTGGCGCATCGTGTGTATGCAAAACATATGGCAAAGCAAGGCGAACGCTGGCGTTGGCCAGGGTTCGAGCGGCTACAGACGACATGACAAGTCTCCGCCAACGTTCGCTCGTTCCAACGTTGGCGCATCGTGTGTATGCAAAACATATGGCAAAGTAAGGCGAACGCTGGCGTTGGCCAGGGTTCGAGCGGCTACAGACGACATGACAAGTCTCCGCCAACGTTCGCTCGTTCCAACGTTGGCGCATCGTGTGTATGCAAAACATATGGCAAAGCAAGGCGAACGCTGGCGTTGGCCAGGGTTCGAGCGGCTACAGACGACATGACAAGTCTCCGCCAACGTTCGCTCGTTCCAACGTTGGCGCATCGTGTGTATGCAAAACATATGGCAAAGCAAGGCGAACGCTGGCGTTGACCGGGATTCGCCTAGTAGGCGAATTTATGACACACATCAAAGGGAATTTTCGAAACTTGCCAGTACACACGACTCGCGGGACATATTCGGGATTTTTTATTATTTAGTTTTAATCGTGTATTAGGTATGTCAAGGAATTTGGTTATTTTTGGTGTTTTGTAAAGTACGTCATATCGTCTGTTGAATCCTCAATTGGTTGTAGGATAATTTCTGAATTTGAAATAACAATGCAATGATACATTGATGTATAACCTTAGTTTGTTGGTTCGCAACATTTAGTATACAGAGAAACCCAAACTGTTTGTTTTTTGAATTGGTGCAGGCTTTTGCAGCCATAGTTCAATATCACCTTTCTTCTCGAGCATTTCAACCGTCGTCGTGGATTCAGTCTCGACGTTCCGCCAGTTTGAGTGTCTGACATGTTCAGGAATTATATTCATGAGATGTTCTCGCTGAATGGAGCTGTCTGATTAATTAGTTTGCCCGATTTTTATCATCAGGCAGCTCAATTCAGGGTGAACATCTCCTGAAATATAATTCTTGAAGATGCCAGATCCGTGACTTCATTCTCGACATTTCACCAGTTGACTTTCTCGCATCTTCGGGAGTTATATTTCACTCGATATTCTCGCTGAATTGAGCTGCCTGATTAATTATTTTGCCTGATTTTCACAATCAGGCAGCTCAATTCAGGGAGAACATCTCCTGAAATATAACTGAAGAAGCGAGACACTCGAACTGGAGAAACGTCCTGAATGAATGCACGACGACAGTCGAAATGGAGAGAAAAAGTGCATTGCTTGATTTCTGCCGGTTCTAAATTTTTCCGAAAATTGCATTAGTGATTACTTCTACATGATATCCTGATTCATTTTGAAAATAAAATAAAATTTCAATATTTTGTCGATTTCGAAAAAACCTCTTCGATTTCGAGCGAGATTTCGAGAATATTTTAAAACGTCAAAAAGTTAGTAGAGGTTCTTTTTCACTGGTAATATACGACAACATACTCAAGCAACTTCTTTGTTACAAATACGAATAGTATCTTTTCCTGATCTCATGTTGTACAAAAAAGCTTTTCAAATATACATCATTCCGGATTTTCATAATTTGTAGCTTCATGTGCAGTTGGATGGAATTTCATAAATTAATGGTTTTCCATTCCGCGGGAGCAGTACACTTAGCGTCCACTTACTATCGTTGGATTTTTGATATTTTACTGCTTCAGATTGATATTCATGTTGTCCTGAAGTCGTTTTTACGTATATGGATACAAAATACTAAAGGGTAATATTATATTTTCGCCTTTCAAAATTGGTTATTATGACATACGATTCAACTGATTCGCCATTTTGGGAATCGTTTCCTTTATCCCCGCACCCCATTTCCGATAATGAATGTCATTCAACATATATTTGGCGGCAGATTTGAATTATTGTGGTTGTCAAAACATATTCTATATTTTACATAGAAATTGAATTATAGAACTTGTAACATTATTCATGAGTTTTTGATTTCTGAATATCTTGTGACTGAAAAATTATAATTTTTGTTTTAACTTCATTAAAATAAAAATTATTCATAATTAATGGATAATCGTTTATTATCGATAAAACTATAAGGGGGGTCCTCCCCCGGAAATTTTAAGATTTTTGAAGCTATTTGACCATTTCAAGCTATTGAGCTACTTTAAAACTTTAACTACTCTTTTGACTCGAAACCAAAACTACAACAGAACCTCAATTGATTATCCAGAAGCTGACTAACTATTGTTAACTGTGGTTATGGTTGTTGACTGATAAAAATAGATTTTAATAAATTTTATAAACCCCGACACCGATTTTAAAAATATTTTGCATATAGGACTTCCTGATACTACTGTCTCAATTACAGCTCTGGGGAGGTAGTAATTTTCGAGAAAAAAAAATAAATGAAACTCATAATGAAGTAAATACTCCATTTACCTCGGATACGGCTCTGATATAGTCTTATATAGTTTAGTTTTACGAGGTTAGCTTATGTTAGGTTCATTTTCCCTACCAAAAGTTGAAAAAAAAATTGTGAAAAATTAAACAAATATTGGATAAAAAAAACATCGATCCGCATTCAGGTAAGGTTGAGTTAGGTTAGGTTCATTTTGCCTACCTCAAGATAAAAAAAAAATTTTAAAATACGACTGGGGTACTTTATAATTACCAAAAAATATCATAGACCAAGGAGGTGCGGCCGCACTACCCTTAATATGCGGTTGCTGTGCATGAGAGGCATTTCAAATTGTTAAAAATCAAGACAGGAATGAGTCTTTTCTCTTGAGATTCGATGAAGGCAATTCAATCAAATCGTCTATTTAATTTATTATTCATATTTTTTTTATAACTGCTATGATAACCCATAAGAAATTTGAACATTATCGTCTACTCACACTATTAAAATTAATTTTGATATTCAAAATTTCAGTAAGTTTGAGGTTAATTATGCGGAAATGGATATTTAGCTTCAGCTGCAACTATATCTGTGGCAAACGTTACACGTTTTTCAACAGATTTTGCCTAATCATTTCCGGCAAGTGCTATAATATTTTCTTTGAAAATGAGGGTTGAAACATGACAAATTATTTAACGCTTGTCCTTTTTTGCTATTTTCTCTTTCTCCTCGTCAGCCTCGTTGCCGCATCAATAAATACATGTATTCTTACTTAATTAGAGCTGTGAGCAGAAGCAGACCGGTGAGATTGAATCTTTTACCTTCAACCCTTGACGCAGCACAACAACATCTGTGAACATTTGTTTCGGGTGTAGTATCAAGTACAACAATGGCTGGGTAACAATTGGAATCCTGAGGAATGGCGATGGATGTTGAAAGACAATATATTGTAACAAAAAATGACATCCCAACATCCTGCGCCTGATTGTTTTTCAAAAATGATATTTTGCAACTGTTCGAAAGGTTGTGGACCAATGTGTGGCCGTCGGAGTTTGGGACTTCGATGCTCACCGGTTTGTGGCAATTGCCATGAAAAATCCTGCATGAATGCCGAAGCATTTGAAGATGTCTCAGAAAAATAAAATAAGACCGATGCAGGAATCCAAAACTCTGAGATTGACTCCACGAATGGCATCGAAGAAAATATAAATGCATTCATAGAAGAAGAAGACGAAGGAGATGAAAATTAGCGTTCGAACACCTTCCCAAAAAACAAAGAAGTCGTGGATTAGGCCTATTAGGGGATACCACTTTGAGAAATCGCGACCTGTAGTCATCCTCAAAGGTGGTGTGTGAATAGAGTACCTCCATTATCCAGAATATCACATACGTTCAAATTGAAGGCAAGAATGTGACGAAACCGTTGGTTATATCAAAAACCGACCCAGAACTTTTTTTCTAGGAAATTTCATCAGCTTTCTTTTTGTTCTGATGTATTTTTGTCGTAAGTTCGATAGGGACCGAGATATTCACGAAAATTCACATTGCGGCAGGATTTTAGCCCTTTACAGCGTTGCCAAATGTTATGCGGTCACTCCCGCCTAGGGGACTTTTGGGATATCATTTGGGACACCGAGACCTACCTGAAAAATTCTCATTTGCTTTTGTATGAATTGGTCCGAAGCAAAAGTCTAATTTCAGTGGACTACAACGTTGGAACGAGCGGACGTTGGCCGAGGCTTGCCAGTCGTCTGTAGGCGCCTTAAAACAAGTAGCAGAATGAGCTCCTATTCCAACACGAATGTGAAATCATGAATATTGGAATTGCCTTCTGCAACGAGTATTAGACGATATTTTCTCTATTTCAGCCAAGTTTCGTGAAATATTCTCGAAATTCAAATGAAAATTCAGATTAGTGACTTTTGTATTGTAGCTTGGCAGTTGGTGTGACTTACTAAATTTTACAAATTACGGAATTTCGCATTTGTGTTGGAATAGGAGCTCATTTGCAGCTTGTTTTGGAATATACATACTATTATCTCTGCTTTTTCGGTTATAGTTCACGAAATTTTTAGTTGATAGAAGAATAAATTGAGTTCCTAGAATTGGACACATTTTGAAAAATATATGCAAATGACTTAGGAAAGAACAACTACAACATAATACTTTTGAAAATTTCTCCTAAACCGCTGTTAGAATATACAGAGTGAGTCTTTGAAATGTGCATATATTTTAACGGAAGATTCCTGGGATTCACACTGCTGAAAATTCATTGAAAAAAAAAGTTTCAATTCAGAGTTGAAAAAATGACAAGAAAAAAAATAAGGCAGATAATCAATAAACAAAAAATGATAAGTACACAACAACAAAAAAACACAGGTTCATTTCATGAAAAAAATTAAAGTTGAAAATAGCAATGGATCAAGGTTCCTATGAAAATTGATACACTGTTTTCTACGACAGTTCTTATCAGAAAATACAAAGTTCAATGATAATACAATGATCCAATGCATAGAGTATACCAAAATTCATACTGCAATCATCTGCAATTAATAACATTTACAACTCTTGCTGCACATCGCAAATGTATTTTAAATTTCTATTCAGAAAATAATGGACATTATCAGCACTACCAAGACTCGTAGGATTACTACAATCAGTGTTTAACTGCATGAAATTAAGGAAATATTGTGTGGAACCTTGTTTTTGAACTTATAACAATGCAGTGAAGAGTTACACATACCTTATGCCAACCCTTCAAAGGCCACTTCCTCTTTTTATGCAGGAATCCTTTGTAAATATGAGGTTTGCTCTCGTACCGTTGACCATCCTTAAGTCCTTCCATAATCTCCCATTCCGAACCTCTTCTAGGTTTCTTCCTCTTTTTTCCAGTATGTGTAGTATGATTTTGTTCCGGAACACTTTCAGCACTTAAACTAGCAGTATCGACACTTGCATCCGAGTCACTTTGAGTCACATGTGTGTTACTGCTCACTTTCAGTTTTAACTTGCTCAACTGAGGACTTTTTTTATCGCCACTAGCCATTCTTGTGTTTTGGTGTACACTAAAATTCAAAAGACATTCTCTGAATAATATCACTACGGTGTTCATCAATAACTTTTCTGCAACAAGGATAAACAGGCACCTTCACAAAACCCCATTAGGACATGTTAACAAGTATCTACAATTAAAATGGTATCGGTCACATCAGTTTCCTAACTGATCGGCATCAATCAATCTTGTACATTAATGAAAATCAACACTATCCATGGTTTTCGTTAAAAATGAAAACAAATAACAGGACTTACGAACAATTTAACGTTTTTTTTACCGCTCCAGTCAAGGTGAATCTGTATGAGTAATTACCTTCAGAATCGTATTGTCTCAATCATGCTCATCATTCATTCATTAAATTTAGTGATGATGACCAATGATTTTTTGATTTATTATAAATCCAAGATTTATGAGGAACGGTTAATATTATCATAAGAATCCTAAAACACGATTGTAGTATATTACGGAATAATTGGAAGTGGATTTAGGCGAATTTAATTGACAACACTACACTTAACTAGTTTTCATTTAAAATTAATTTAATCGGAGATGTCTAAGCACAAATTCAACGATTGGCGCACCTTGCATTTTTACAAAAACTAGGCGAAATGACATTACTTGTTTTCAACTGTCATCACAGTAGTTGTTTGTCAACATCAGGGTCACGAATGTCAAATGTTGAAACTTCACTCTGACCATCGATAATAGGATACATTTTCTATGAATTTATGATTTATGTCAATGTGAAATTAACGGACTGGGTCCAAATTTTCGATCTAGGATTATTTTCAACTTCATTGCGAGAATTTTAAAGTAGAGCTTTTGAATCATTCATATTTCTGTACACATTGCGATGTCTGTATCTCGTTCCAGTACTGCGATTTTTTGCGCAACAAAATAATGTGTCTTCATTTCTGATTATGCTTTTGGATTATTCTTCCATCAGTGCTGTATATTCGTGTTCTGTGGTCTGTGGCTGAAATTGTTTCAGTTACGGCAACATTTGAATTTTTTGGTAGAATAGAAATTAAATGAGACAAATGAAAAAACAATTTATATCAATTCAGTTTTCCAGTGGTATAACATGCGATTGCTTTTGTGTCTGAATTTACTGATTTCACTATGAGGTCAATTACAAGCCATTTACAATAAATTTATATTACAACTAATGGACATAATTATATATTAAGCTGACAATTATTCGTATCAAAGTAAAAACTGTTCTTATCCCTTTTTACTCTGTTTCTCCACCACCATTACTTTGTGCTAAAAAGACTTGTTGGGGTCCACCTCCTTGAGATGCAACCTAGAAGTACAAGATAGAAAATAGTATATTCTAAACTAAGGTGCAGAATGAGCTCCTTTTCCAACACGAATGCGAAGTTCGTACACATGAGTGTTGGAATTGCCTTCCTCAAGGAATATTAGACGATATTTTCTCTATTTCAGTCAGGTTTTGTGAAATACTCTTGAAATTCCAATATAAATTCAGATTAATGACTTTTGTATTGTATCTGGCAGTTGATGTGACTTACGAAATTTGACAGATTACTGAATTTGAAAATTGAGAGGATCAGAGGTCAGTACTGACAACCACAAAACGAAAAATAATGGAAAACAATGCTGCAATGAGTTAATGACAGCACTAGTTTTAGTACTGTAAGGGTCGGTTTCACAAAACTTTAATTGTGCGATTAAAAAACTTTACGTAAATTCGAACCAATCGAAACACTCGTTCTGAAATTTCAACGAATCTAAGTGGTTCCAATTAATTTAACAGTACAAACAAAGTTTTGTGAAACCGACCCTACTAGAGACAAAAAAATTATTAATGTGATTAATTGACAAAATATGGAAATAAATGAAAAATTTGAGTATCAATCATAGAACTACCATAGAAAATATAGAGTTCGAATGAACGGTCATAAAATATTTGTCATTTTTCCAGAATAATTTTGGATAGACAATTTATTACAAAATCTGTTGACAGCTCATGAAAGTTTATTAGAAAAAGTATCAGCCGCAGTTTTTTTAGCTTTTTTGGGACTTGTATGAAGGAGAAATGAAGAAGTACTCAACAACCAACCTGAATGAGCTGAGGCTGTGCAGCAGCAATAGGAGCTGCTTGAATAATAACTGGTTGTGATGAATTTCCTTGTACATGCATTTTTACCATTTGAAGCTGCTGAGGAGTGAGGTTCAACTGAAATAACACGATTATAATAAAGAATGGAGTGGTGTGATTGTGAACTTACTGGAATCTGTTGAATTTCACCATTCGGAGTAACAATTTGTTGAAAAATTTGTATATTACCAGTTTGATTCTGACCAACTGGGGACGTTTGTTGGATTAAAACAGGGGTTTGTTGTGTACCAGAAGAAGTTGGGGATCCACTCTAGAATAAATTAACAATTAAACATTTTCATAGGAAGGAAGTAAAATTTTTTCACCTGATCAACAGCACTGACTTGTACAGTTTGAACCTGTTGCGGTTGAACAATCTGTATCGTACTAGGTTGGGCAGTTGTTGTAGCAGCAGTAGCTGTATTTGAACTATTCGATAAGTTTTGCTGCAAATTTGCATTATGTTGTTGCGCCAACTGAAGATAATATTGTACCTGAATAAATACAGCAAAATGTGAGTTTACTTTGTAAAAAAGAATATATTATGAGTACCTGATCTGGGTTTCCTGTTCTTGTAGTATCATCACGAACCTTAGTAGTCTTTATGTCATCTCTTGGAACAATATCAATCAAAAAGTCAAACTGATCGTATTTGGTAATAGCCATTGCAATGTCGTTCCTCTGAAATGTTTGAGATTACTTTCTCCACCCATAATTAATTACCAAAACAAAACCCAACCTGTAAGGTCCTCCTCTTGTTATCTTCTGTGTGTATCCATGCCCTCAAAGTTAATTCGTGTATGAATATTTCGGCAGCTTTGGCAAATAGTAGTGGGGCTTCAGCTGATATCATTTTAACATCTTCATCTAATTTCATGATTTTTTTTATTCGAGCTAGGGGCAACACTTGTTGTTTCAAATCCATCTGAAATGTATGGAACCAGTTTTTAATACGAGTTAGATTATGAACGAGGCATACTAACTGTTTTTATGGATCTAATTTCTTCCATAACTTTTGTCCAGAAAGTACTCAACGCATTTTGTGCTTCACTTTGTGTTTGGCTGTGATCATCAACACATTGGGAAATACCATCGGCCTTTTCATCATTCACCTCAGACCTATAAAATACAGAAACTGTAGTGTCAAAGGTTCAATTTTGTGATAAATTCTCTTACGTATTGACAAAATATAAATTTGTCGACATGATGAGTTATAAGTTCTCACTGTAAATCTTTAGAGTTTTGCGGATACAACAAATAAATTAATTTAGTTTCGAAAGCAAAATAAGCGCCTTTAAATCGAAAATAGCCAATGGCCAATCACTGCAATCACCAATCCAAATGCAGACCAGTCGCCCAATCCGACATTTTAATTTGAGGACCATAGAATATTTGCACAATCATTTTATTAATCTTTCAAATATTTTTTTCATCATGTTTCCCACCCTTTAATGAAGATCTGAGGAAAAACATTGTCCTAAGTATTTATTTATTCATTTTTTTGATGGATCCGTAAGTGATTCAGAAGAAAATGATTATACTCTATGACAGGAAGATCTGTGGTAGATTGTTTTGATTTTCTTTTTATTCAGTTACAAATTGACAGTTGTGGAGATTGTTCGCGACTTGTAGTCTGTCGTAAACTTAATTTGTGTTTATAATTAATAATTATTTAATTGAATAATTAATATGTAGTGGTATTTGGTGTGTGTGAATTGATTTTTCCCTTTTTTATATACATCGTACATAAAATTTTATGTAAACAATCCAAAATGGTAAAACGACTTACTGAAGAGATGGTTATTGCAAGAACGAAGATATCAGATCTGGGAAAAATTAAAAGATTAAACTGTTGGTTAGTAATTTCTTTTCATTTTTTCTTGTTGTTGAATTTACTTCCAATAGAATTGTCGAATGTTTTTTGGAAATTTTCTTCGTTTGACATGTAGCAATATTTCTTTACAAATGAAAAAGTTTAAAAAATGTGTTGGTGATAACATAGTTTTCTGTTGAAATAGTAACATTTTGCGGTTATAGACTATTAATCAGCCACTGGAAAGCTTCACGACTTCAAGACACTTGTAAAAGTGCAAAATAATCCAACAAATAATTAATGGAAAGCAGATTTTCAGATGAGCACAATAAGAAATACAAGAAATTAATCTGTTCTATCTGCTGACCTTATGAAACATTCGAAACAAGCAGATAGTTGTGTATTTATTCACCAAAAACTTGATTTTCATTGATAAGACTGAAGTAATGAAATGCAAGGAATTATGAAAGAATTCCTGTTATTCAAATGAAAATTTTCTTTATGTTAATTCCTGCATATCTTTTCTCTTTCTATTCTTATGGTTTCAAAGTGTTCAAATCAGAAATACTGAAATCATTATCCTTGCAGGGGAAGTGAATTATCTGATGTCAGTCTGTTGAGGAAAATGCCAGCTGTTGAAGTGTTGTCTCTCAGGTAAGGAAAATCTTCCATCTTCAATCTCTTATCGATCATCAATTTTTCAGATAGATACATGATCTGTAACTATTTTACTGTTCTATACATCTTGCTAGTTTCTGTTGAATATTCTGGACTTGTCAGGGATGGTCTGTAACTGCATATACTGAATGTTACCAAAAGATTTTTCATATACAGGGTGCTCGTTGCCAGACGAGCCAACCCGTATTTTTCTTATCCCATATATATGAATATTTTGGTTTTGTTTATAATGTATGAGCCCATTTTTGCTGAACTCTTTTTACAGACTTGAAAATCACATTTTTGAAATAATCTAGTTGTTTTTCATGCGCACCATCAAAAAACATTTGATCTGCGTTTTTAAATAAAATATTCAAATTTTCCTGAATTGACTTTCATTAAATCTGGTGGCACGGTAGTGCCCCCGCCAAGACGAGCCAAGCGAAGCGCCGCGCCGGGGTACTACCCATCGTTTCTCGAAGTGTTTCGTCATATTTTTGAACTCTCATAGCTTGAGTTTGGAATATGGCAGGATATAATACCAGTGGTGAACTTATCAAACGTGCAAATTTTCAAGGACATAGCTCTTATACTTTAGATTTTATAGATATCTAAAAACCCCCGATTTCGTCACTCACTCACTGATAATCATAAAAACTGTTCCCGATGTCCTATCAAGTTGAAATTTGGTATGTTAGCTGGTTTCAGTACAAAAACAACGAAAAAAATCCAAACTTGAAACTTTCACCCCCCAACCCTCAGAACCAGGGGTGTATAAGTTTGTATGAGACTTCCGCCAATTTTGATGATAGTGATCTGAAAATTGATATATACGGAGGACTGCTTGTTATAAACGTAAAAAAAAATATTCAATAATTCTCAGAGAAAATTACCCTCACATTCTGAATAAGGGGATAAAATAAAGCGCTCGTAAAACGCCTTAATTATGTGTATTTACACCAGATACAATTTCCCTGTAATAACCTCAACTTGTATAATGATACGATTCTTAATCCAATGGTTGTGATGGCGGCTCTCAAATACATCGCCATCGCATCTTGAACCTAGGTAGATGAAGGTATATTTCTATACTTCGTACATTATTGATTTTGAACATGAATTGTGAATAAGTTTGACTTGAAATAGATATCGCAATTATTATTTTATTTAATTATTATTGGGGAGAAAGAAACAAAATGAAAGGATTTTGTCATGAGCAGAGTACAAAAAGAATTGAAATCCAACCGAAAATATTTTAATGTAAAATATTGCCAAAACGAGGCCGTATTTCTAACATTGTCAAAAAGTTATTAGATCTCATGTGAAGCCAAGCTGCTTACTTTACACTCTTCATCTTCACAAGTCCTCATTTCACAAACTCTATGCCTTGGTCAAAATAAGTGACTTGGACGTTTCTCAACTATAAGAACTATTGTATAACTGAAAAGTTATTAACAGCAAATTAATTTTTCACGTTACGCTCAGGTGGCGAAAGAGAAACGGCCAAGTCTTTTATTTCGATCAAGGCATAGACGTTGTGAAATAAGGACTTGTGAAGATGAAGAGTGTAGAGTTACCAGCTTGGCTCCACATGAGATCTGATAACTTTTTGACAATGTTAGAAATACAGCCTCGTCTTGGCAGTATTTTACATGAAAATGTTTTTGGTTGGATAATCTTGACTGAAACATGGTTCAGCATAATTGGAGTTATTTCAGGACACTCATTTACAATTAATATTTTCAGGCTGAGTCACAAAAATTCGACTTAATAAATTGATTTTTGGCGAAAATGGTTCTTCAAAATTACGTTTTTCATACACCGTTGTAAAGAGTCTTTCAAAACCTTTCAAATGAAGTATCACTTGACTCTTCTCCCCTATTCAGTTTTGAGGGGTTGAAATGGCCCCTCTTAGGGGGTTGCTCTTTCGAGCCTCGAATATACGTCAAAAGATCATTCGCGTACAGACCGTCCTAGACGTCAGGTGTTTACGAATTAATTTATCGCTGTGACAATATGTTTGTTGAACGAACGAATACAACTCTTGATTTCAAATGCGTGAGGAAAAAACGGACTCCCCTTTCTATACATCGATGGATAAGAGAAAAATTCAAATTCAAAAATGAAGAAATTACAGCAATACAATATGATCACGTAAGAGCTAAAATATATGTTAAGCTGATAACAAAAGAGTTAATGAAAGAAACAATGAAGAAATACGAAACAGAACAGTTGAAATACAGGGTGAAGAAAATATGGAATATACAATTGCACTGTCTGAAGATGAAATGGAAACTGTTGTGAGAATACACCAATTGAGGTGAATAACGAGTTAATAAAAGCTGTAATGGAAAAATATGGTAAAGTAAATAGAATCATTAGTGAAAAATAGAATGGACATGAGGATTTATTTCCGGTAGAAAACGAAATCAGGTGTGTGAAAATGATAATAAAAAAAGATATACCATCGTATATCTCAATCAACGGATGGAAGACTTAAGTAACCTACAGGACTCAAATAAGGACATGCATGATTCGTAGTGAACCGAATCACGAAAGAAAAGACTGTCCAAGGAAACCCAATACCTGATAGACTTAAAATCCCCAGAAATGATTTAAACCACCAACTTGAAATTAAAAGTGGATCATCAACATACTCAGAGATGACTTCTGGAGAGCAGATTGAAGAAAAAGACAAACAAGGAAATCTCACAAACATGGATCGGGAAGAACAATACACAAAATCAAATGAAAATCAACAGAATATTGACGACACTGAAACTGAAGATTCATCTGAAGGAGAAGCACTAACAAATCATGAGGACATTGATGGAGATATATCAAGTACGCTGAATACACCAGAAATAACAGAAAATACACAGGAGCTCAAAGAAAAATCACAGGTTATAAAATCTGAACGAAAAAGGGACAGGAAAAGAAGCAGGAAAGGAGGAAAGAATAACATTTCAAGTGAAGAAGAAGTAAAAATTCGGAAACTGAAGATAAAACTAAGAGGACCAGATGGACTTATTATTGAGGAGAAAATAGGTGAAATGATTGTGGAGAATAATGGCAGTAGCCATGGTAATACCGAATAAGTTCAGAGAACTTAGACTAATATTTCCTATATTTGTATTCAACGTGATAATTATACAAAAAATTGCGACAATAAACTGTAATAGTATAAAAGCTAAGTTGAAACAAGACAGTTTAACGGAATTCATTGTTTCAAATGATTTAGATATAATTTTCCTACAAGAAATCAATAGTCATTTTTTTGCATGTCCGATTGGATATGAGTTGTTTACAAATATAGGTACGGATGAAAGGGGAACTGCTGTGATTTATAGAACGGGTTATCATTTATCTGATATGTTATGTTCACCAGAAGGAAGAATTCTTTCATTTGATTTCGAAAATATAAGATACATAAATATATACGCACCTTCAGGTTCTAATGAGTATAAAGAAAGGGAAGAATTCTTTCAAACTGCTGTGATAGCACATGTGAAGTTAAATCAGGACAATTTGATTTTGGGTGATTTCAACTGTGTCATTAAAGTGAAAGACTCGCGAAATAAAAATATAATAAAGAGTAGAAATCTAATTAATTTAATAGATAGTATAAAAGTAAAAGATATATGGGAGTACATTCAGGGTGACATGGTGAGTTTACCTTCTACAGAGGAAACTCCGCAGCAAGACTTGACCGCGCGTATTTGAACTCAGAATATCTGAACGCTATTCACAGGTGACAGATGAAACCAGTTACATATCATAATGCTTTAATAATTGATATCAAACGAGAAGAAAAATCTAATATTTTGAATCACGGTTGGTCTTACTGGGAATTTAAGAAGTCATTTATAACGAAGGAAATTTCTGAAGCATTTGAAGTAGAATATTTATACAAAAATGAAAAGTCATGTATTATACAGGGAAAATCTAGGGAAATGGTGGGTAGAAGTCTTTAAAACACGGACGAAAGCTTTTTTCAGAAGAGTGGAATTTAAAATGAATTCGTTGGAAAGAAAAACCATACAATTTTATAATAACGTACTTTTTGATTCAAAAGATAAAATAAATCACGATCCTAACTGTATAGAAGAATTCAAGAAACTAAAAAAAATATTGCTTAATATGAAACAAAAACAAATCAATAGAAAGTTCAAGAATAAAAGCAAGGAAGAAATTAACGGCAAATTTTCACTTTATGACTATTAAGTATATAAGACAAAAAAAGAATAGAGTATCTGTGATTACGAAATTGAAACGAGAGGAGGATAATAAAATACTGAATAAAACATCTGAAATTTTGGAATACGCTTACAGCACTTATAAGCAAAATTTTCATATTCAAATGAACATGATAGTGAAAAGTCAATTAAAATTTCGACAGTGTTGAAAAATTTGTAATCATGGACTCCACAAAATAAATACAAAAATAACAGTAAACAAAGAATTCGAGGTAATAAAAAATGAACAAAAGAAAAAAACGCCCGGTTTAGATGGTTTACCATATGAATTCTATTTAAATTTCTTTGATACGGTGGGTGAGGATTTGACCAGAATTCTGATTGAGTATTTCACTTTTGCCACCAGAACTCCAGAAGAATTCGTACAAGGAGTGATAGTGTTGATACCAAAGGATAAAAATGCAATAAAGCTGGAACATTTTCGTCCAATTACTTTGTTAAATACCGATTATAAAATTTTAACGAAAATTCAAGCACAAAGGTTATAACAGGAGACGAAAGAAATCAGTGGTACTTATCAAACCGCACGAAAACAGAAAAGCATAATGAATAGTTTACTTAAATTAAGGGACGTAGAAATATTTTCAGAGGTAGAGAATCTAGAAAATGTCGCACTACTTGCAATAGATCTATCAATTAAGGGACGTAGAAATATTTTCAGAGATAGAGAATCTAGAAAATGTCGCACTACTTGCAATAGATCTATCACAGGCTTTTGATAGGGTAAAACACGAGTATCTGTGGGACGTGCTTTCGAGAATCGGGTTACAAGGAAAAATATTAGACTTGATTAAAATATTATATAATCGGGGCAAGTCGAAGCTCTTGATAAATGGGTATCTATCAGGATATTTTGATATGAAAAAAAACGATTAAACAAGGTTGTCCCTTATCAATAACTTTATTCTGCTGGGCAGTGGAACCTTTATTAGGGATGATAGGAAAACAAATTGATGGTATTAAAAGTATGTGCATACGCGGACGATATCAGCATAATCCTGACGAAAAAAAATTGATATAAAAATAATTGAAGACATTTTAAAAAGTTTCGAAGAAGTTTCTAATCTTAGGTTGAGCCGGGAGAAAACAAAAATGATTTTGTTGGGAAAAACTAGGGAGAGTCTCTTTAATACAAGCTTTGAAATAACGGACGGGATAAAGATATTGGGTATTTGGTTCAGAAAAAATTTGAAAGCATTGATAGAAATAAATTGGAATGAAGTTACTGAAAAAATTAAAATAACCCCTAATTTCTATGTACGCAATTTAGATTTAATAAGAAAGATTCATACGTACTTTCCAAAACATGGTACGTAGCACAAATACTGCCTATGCCACACAAAAAAGTCAAACCATTGTAAAAATCACCGGAAATTACATATGGAAGGGAACTTTTTATAGAGTTAGTTGGTTGCAGTTGGAACAAGATTAAAAAGAGGGGGGGGCTAAATTTACTAAATGTTGAATTGAAGTCTACGGCTTTATTCAGCAAAACGCAATTAACATCCTGGACTTTAAACTCAGAAAAAATTGATTATAGTACAATACTACAAGAAATATTCGTTAGGTCGGAAAAGAAATTCACAGGTAGTAGAACTTTCGAGAAAATTCGGGAAACAATTAAAGTCAATGAAAAACATCTAAAAAAGCAGGTTGAAGTCAAAACAAAAAATATATACTGGTTATTTTCAAAAACTTATAAGGTAAAAAACAAAATAGAATCAAAATATCCCAACATCAAATGGAACAAAATTTGGAACATCCTGAATAAAGTAGAAATGAACACAGAATGGAAATCGTCAATGTACAAATCCCTGAACGAAATCTGGCCCGTAAATGATAAGCTATTCTCGCATAGTGTAGTATCAGATCCGTACTGTACCATCTGTTAGTTAATACATAAATTCAGTATTGACATTGAACGTAAAAATCACCTGGAACTTATATTATGTGCACCAACAGATAAAAATAGGTTAAATACATGGATGTGGTATATAGCAGCATTGTTTCATTACAATATCAGTTGGAAAAAATTATTATCATTAGATTTCATAGAAATGCTCAGGTCAGAAAGAAATCGAATTCCAGAAAGTGGGAAAATTGGATTATATTCAAAGGAAATTTTTTGTTATTGATATATCTGTTAGGCATTTTAAATTTTTAATTTAATTTTAAGGAAATGATGTAAGCTTGTTTATAAATTGCCTTATTTGAACAGTTTTAAATAAATTATTTAAAAAAAAAATCACTATGGGATGAGATATATACGGGTGGCTGGTCTGAAAACAAACCCTGTTTGTATGATTTCACGTGAAAAACATTTTTATCTAGAAAAAAGTTGGAGATATTCTTCAAACTCATAAACCTGAACTTGGAACGCAGTTTTAAATGGAGAACTAGCTGACTAGAATCAGCTTATAATGACATCGAGGGGAAATGAAAAATACGTCATAATAACCGGAAGTCACTTAAAGCGGAATTTCAGCAACATTGATGGTATTTTTCTTGGATTCAGTATAAGAAGAGAACGAGAAATTCGGATTTTGCTTTATTGAAAATAGCTTCTCTTACAAAAAAATAAATATAAAGAACATTTTCATTTTTTAGAAAAAAAATCTGAAATTTTAGTTTGCGTTTGTTTTTTCGACTTGAAATAATAGCTTCTTACACCAATGTACAACTTAGAAATGGCTTCAATGGATGTCATTTTGTCCACAATACACTAATAATCTCTTCAAGGATCTGGTTTACACTGAAAACCATGTCGTCACGCGTATGTCTCGTATCGTATCAACCCTCTCGCATTGAAAAGGGTAGGGTGGCTTCAGAAAACGATCGAGCGGTCACTATAACCGGAAAAATTTTCGAAAAATCATGTTGTTGTATCTGAAATCATGTCATTGTAAGCGACATGTCATTATAAGCGAGTTCATTATATCCGGACCCTATTGTGAGGAGTTTTGAATGAAACCAAACTTAACACTGCATTTGCGTCATTATAAGCGATTGGTCAGTATAGCCGGCGTCTTAATAAACGGATTCTACTGTATTATGGTATAATACTTTGAAAGTGGACATAAAATTGTCCTGTACAATGTGTTGCACCAAACGTTGTCGTCTGGAAACAGCTGTTAAATTTTTGAATGTTGGCCAAGAAGTGTTTAGAAGCATTTCCTATCCCAGAAACTAAAGATCATAAGGGATCTGGTGGTGGCACTTATTGTGGCAATTTTCAAGTACATAAGCCAGCTGAACCGGCAAACTTTGTTTCGCCTCAGAGATGAATAAAGTTGTTTTTTTTTAAGGAAATATGTTAGGTGAAATACAAAAGTGCAAAATATACTAAATTTAATTGCAGTGAAATAGGTATGTACAGGGTGATTGTTTATATATTACTCAATAGCTATCTCAGTTAATATTGGTCGTACACAAGAGTTCGAAAGGGCAAATTTGCAGTATTTTTTATGGGCATTCAGAATTCAGTACTAAGAATTGCATTAAGGCATCGTTAACCTAAAAATTCTATGTGAATTGTTGTTTTTCAAATTGCACACCCTATATTTCATTTTCCTAATCGGTAGGGCTCTTTTTTCTGATTTTAAATATATATATACAATACTTTATTGAGGTTTTTTCGGCAGTTTCTGAAAATTATAGGCTGCGTTAAATCTAACGCAGCTGTAGAACGCCACTCGAGAATGCTGTGAATTATTCATATCGAAGTTCCATTCTATGGCCTCCTGATAGTCCCTACTCAACATCATTGGACATGAGCGACCGAAGAATTTTTTCCCAGGGGGAGCCAAATAATGATTTGTTGGGGCGCAGGCGAAATCAGTATTAGGTTTTGCTCAAAAACAAGAAGGAAATCAAAATCTAAGGGGGCCCCCCTGCGGGCGCCCATGTCATTGGACACTTTTTTATGGGGATATTTGAAATATGAAATGTATATGGCCCGTCCGCAAAATATTGAAGACATTAAATTCAGAATAGAAGAAGAAATTGACAACCTCAATATATTCCATAAATGTTGAGAAAAATCCTAAAAAACTTTGAAAAAAGATATCGACTCTGTACAGAAGTGAATGGGGATCATTTGAATCCCTAATTGAACCTTCAGTTAATAAATAAATAATATAAATATCAGGAGTTTCCTTATTCACGGTTCCTTTGATATAAAAAAATCGCATCGTTCTCGTGCCTTAGATTTAGAAGCAAATATCAATATTTTCAGAAAACTGCCAGAGATAATCTCAATAAGGTAAATATATTTGAAATCAGAAGAGAGGGTCTACCGCTGTTAACCGTAGCGTCACCTACTGGCGTTATTCGCAAGAAAGAAAATTATTTCCTATTTGTTTTTTCATTTCATCAAATTTTTCAGAGTTTTAATTTATTTTATGTTAACCCCGCCATAGAAGAATCCAAAAAAAAATCTTTCATAACAAACAGTTCATCCAATCTTGAGTTATAAATGGTGTAACCAACAAAATGGCCGACTTAGTTTTATATACACTGCGCAAAAAAATTTACGCACATCGCACATTATGGAAATCTCGAATTTATTCAACAACTGAAGGTGTTCTAAATGATAATTATTTTTATTACAATTTTGCATGCATATGTTATCCACTTTCAACGTTTTTCTTCAATACAGATGTTTATTACCGGCAGGAATAAAAAAGGTGATATTATCAGATTTTGAATGTAATGGCTCCATTCTAAAATCAGTTGTTCTCGATCAATAGTTTTTCTTTCGTTTGATTTTCTACACTCGATCGCTAGCAACGCGAAACACGCCATTTGAACCAAGAGGAATGTTACCAAGCGGTAGTTTTGCGAGAAGAAGGGTGGACATACACAAGAATTGCAGAAAGGTTTGGAGTTTCCCATACAAGTGTGTCCAGAATGTTGCAGCGATTCAAGGAGACAGGTATGAATTTCCGAAGACCAGGGTAGACCACGGGTAACAACTGCCATTCAAAAACGTTACTTGAGAGTTTCTTCGTTGAGACAACGGTTTGCAACCGCTCGCCTCTTTCAAAATCAGCTTGAGCAAAGTTATGGGATGCAAATTAGCTCTCAGACAATAAGAAATCGCCTTAGAGAATATGATTTAAAGCCTCGTGTCGCGGCAAGAGAAAAAGCTCTTACCCAGCCCATCGAAGGGCGAGTTTGGATTTTGCGAGAGAGCATATCCATTGGGAAAAGGCTGATTGAGAAAGAGTTCTCTTCACAGATGAGTCTAGATTCCGCCTCTACCATTCGATCGACGTTCCCTTGTATACAGACGTCCACATGAAAGATATGCTCAGAGCAATTTCCTACTGGTTTCGGGGAGGATCGATTGTGGTATGGGGTGGAATATCTTTGACTGCTCGCACATCGCATAGACCTAGTGGCTTTGATAATGGAGCTATGAATGCTGATAAGTATATAAGGAACATTCTTGAAGAGCATGTAGTGCTATTTGCCCCATAAATTGGTGAAAATTTCATTTTTATGGACGATAATGCCAGACCCCATCGTGCGCGCATCGTTCAGGAGTACCTTGAAGAGGTCGAAGTCTCACGAATGGAATGGCCAGCAAGAAGTCCAGATCTTAATCCGATTGAGCGATATGGGACAACCTCAATAGAAGGCTGAGAGGTTCAGAAAATCATCCAGCTACTCTAAATGACCGTTTTCAATAAACAACCGAAGATAGCAGATAGAGCTCTATCTTCGGTTTTACTGGCCTTCTATCGGTGCTGATATCTATCTATGGTTTGCGTTTCACAATCATGGTTTAACCATATCTTGGTTAAAGCATGGATAGATAGGGACTTCTTCAGTTCTCACCTCAATCCATAGAACTTGATTTATTCATTTTATTTTTCGAATCATTAATCGCATATTTTTGTATTATCACTTTGATTGGATGTCGAATTGGAATGTAATTATTCATATAAATTCTGTTGTTTTTTCATTTTTCCTTTTTTTTTATGAAAGAATAGGTATAAAGACAACTCATGATCTATGTTTAGAACTTGGAAGGTTTGTTAGTTTAAAATTGGAATTGGGGAATACCAGGATGAAAAATATAATACTATTATCCACTCAATTGGAGTCGGGGGGGAAATTAAAATAAAGTATTTCATTAAACTGACTTCCCAATCTGATTTGGTTGAAGTAATTGTACTTCAACCCTTCCTTTGGGTTTCACTTGTGAATAAATGATTATTTAAAACAAGTATTGGGGATGAAGGGATCTAGGAAAATAATTGAAAAAATCATAAACGTGATGAGAAATTAATTGAGGTTGCATGAATACTGATATGAACTGTATCAATTTCAATATTACTACTACTCATTAACAGTTAAATAATGAAAAATCTTTATTTTAGTGCAGAAAATCATTCATTTATATGTAGGTGACTGTCTTTCTGCTGTCTAATATTTGGATGTAAAGAAACGGACTACAAAAAAAACGGAGAGAAATATCATTTAGGCTGAAATCACAATTGTGAAATTGAGAAATTCTAATTGAAAGCACAATTGCAATCATATTCGTTCGTTATCGTAAGGTTACCCATTATGATCTTGTTCAACTGCATTTCCACGTGGAACTAAAATAATGGGTGAATTAGCAGATAATTATCCTATCTAACCAGTAAGGACAATAAAAAAATTATAACAATAAATAAAATATTTCAACCCTCATCTTCAATGCTCAAACAGAATATCTTCTCCTCCAAACACCTAATCTCCTGAAAAAGTATTTGACTTGAAATTCAACTTATTGTATATATTATTATAAATTATTATCTTTCAATTTGTTAATATCTAAAAATAATAAATACATGATATGAGATTCCGTTGAATATTTGTTCAGCTCTACTACTGGATATCCATTATCACACAATAACTAGCGATTTCTGAGTCTGTCTTGTTGTTCCCAATTAACCATATTCGTTAGCAATCGGTTGCAGCTTTTTTAAGTGTTTTTGGGTTGGCGACATTGTGAGATTAATCATAATGACATTCATCGTAGTTGTCAATTGTCATTATTTATTTACTTTTTCCAAAATTTGAATTTTGAAATTTTTCCAATCATCTATAGAAAACGGACATTTTTCAAAATATTTCATCAGTCTAGTTAGGTTTCTCCCTAAATTTACTACAATTATTTAAAACAGATATCAATCATTTTTATTGATAAAACAAATACACACAATTTTTAATAAAATGGATACTAGAAAGCTGTAAGTATATCTTGTTTATATTCAACATGTACAAGAGTACAATATTAGGTTCATGATTTTTCTATTTTAGCAACCACAATGGTGGAAGTGGATGGAGCACTGTCAAAGTCGTAGCTCTACCGAAGATTTCAAATTAAAATTTCATAGGTTTGTTTGAGTTTCATAGGTTCCCTAAAAATAAAATACTTGCTAAGAAATGGTAACATTCTCTGGGACTGGAGCAAGATGCTCATTTATTAATTTCCGGAGAAAGAGAATATGCAGTTTATATTTTAAAAGGAAATGAAGAGAACTAAAGTTCTTACATGACTCCTGAGGAAACCTATGATTTCTAGTAAGCACTAAATTTTCATTTACATCTGTCCACTCATTAACATTATGTTTATTAGCAGGTCCAACAGAAAGACATTTCGAAGATGATAATATGAATGTTTGTGATGGCCGATGTGAATCTTTAAAAAAAAAATCATCTGAACGATAATATAGCCATGAATATCATAATTTTCATTTTATAGGATTCATTGATCATTTGTTATTAAGAATAATCAACTAGATGAGTTGTAGGAACAAGTCACTAAAGATGTTACTAGTGAGTTTACGCCCAACTTGTAAAACACTGCTAACAATTTAATTTTTGCTTTATTATATTCATACAAATCTTTGGATTGCTTATGCAGACTAGGAACAATTTTTATTTTTGTAGGTCTGAGAATTCATGTTAAGATTGGAGAAGTGAAAATTTTCATTATACTGAAATCTACGATCCCCATCAGTACCAAGGAAAGTTTGATGCCCAAATTCTTCAGAGCACCCCTTCTAGATAGAAGCATATAAGCAATTTTTGAGTTTTTAATTTCAATTATTGTTTATAAGTAATTATATAAGTGTTCCATTTCAATAATTGTTTTCATTTTAAAATTCGAAATGTCCCCTACGAACATGCAAATAATTTTATTAAGTTAAGTTTGGTCGTATGGAAATGATTTCAGAGATATTTGTAGTACTGATATAGGGATCAATAAGAGGTTATATTATCATCTTCAAAATGCTTTCGTTTTGACCTGCTGAAAAACATAATGTTAATGAGTGGAGAGATGTAAATGAAAATTTAGAGCTTACTAGAAATCATAGGTTTTCTCAGGAATCATGTAGGAACGTTAGTTTTCTTCATTTCATTTTGGAATGTGAAATGTAAACCGCATATTTCCTTCCTCTGGAAATTAATGAATAAGCATCTTGCTCCATTCCCAGAGAATGTCACCATTTCTTAGCCAGTATTTTATTTTTAGGGAACCTACGAAACTCAAACAAACCTATGAAATTTTAATTTGGAATCTTCGGTTGAGCTACGACCTGACAGTGCTCCAGCCTCCTCCAACATTGTGGTTGCTAAAATAGAAAAATCATGAACCTAATATTGTACTCTTGTACATGTTGAATATACACAAGATATACTTACAGCTTTCTAGATTCCTTTTTTATTAAAAATTGTGTGTATTTGTTTTATCAATAATTGTAGTAAATTTAGATTGATGAAATATTTTGAAAAATGTCCGTTTTCTATAGATGATTGGAAACATTTCAAAATTCAAATTTTGAAAAAAGTAAATAAATAATGACAATTGACAACTACGATGAATGTCATTATGATTAATCTCACAATGTCGCCAACCCAAAAACACTTAAAAAAGCTGCAACCGATAGCTAACGAATATGGTCAATATCCTAAAATCATTATACAATGGATACTTGTTGCTACTATTAGGAACAGTTCATAAAATTCACCTTCCAAATCTGAATGATTAAACATTGCTGTATCATGAATTGATCCTGGTCACCAAATCGAAACATTCAGAAGCATAAGTTAACACAACCTGAACATACGAGATGATATGCTTTTTATATTTCTTGAATCTCCCAATGTGAAATGTCATATTTTTACTATTTCTGGAAATAAAAGTTCGTTAAAGCCTAACTACTTGTCATTGTATTTTCAGAGTGAATACTTACTCGTTGACCGTATCAATATACGAGTTGCACCATTATGTAGCCTGTAAGCCTATAAATATCAGCAATTTTGTGAAATTCTTATTGGTAGAACCTTTCTATTGGAACGTACTGCACGCACAATTCCGCTACAGCTTTTTTTCCGTGATTCCTGAAAACTAAGAACGTGGATATTTCTAAACTGAATAGGTTCAAATAGTCTTACGTTGGAGATTTTACTTTCGAATATAAATGAAAACTTCATTCAACACACTCTTGTTCAATAAGAATTTACATGTGAACTCCTAATCATTTAAGTATTTTATGGACTTTTCGCGTAATCGTTTCTTTCCATTCCTCATTTTCATCCCATCATTTTATTGCAATAATTCTATATCGCGATTAAAGTACTTCATTAATACAATTCAATTTCGCTCAGGTATCCCAGAAAACAGCAATAAAATGTACTTTAACAAAAATTCCCAACGCTTATCCATAGTTCCTACTGCCCGAATTCCACCAGTAAACAAATAACGCTACCGAAGATTCTTTCAACTATCTTTGGTTAAGTTTAAAGTTCTTTGGAACGCCGGTAGGCTCATTTACTTCGGGGGTTCGTATCTCTGTAGGTCTATCGGACCTTTTTCCGAAACCAACGATACACCTTACCGATAGGTACAAATGGATCGATTTCTCTAACGCTGGTAGACAAATATCGGCTATCTTGTTTATTGAAAACGGTCGTTAGGAATCTAACTCGGAAATATCTGGGAAGAATTAGATCAGAACATTTAAAGATCACTCATTTTGAGTATGAACCGTCGTTGCCCGTGGAAATAGCTAGTATTAAATCACTTCAGTATTTTGAAAATTGTTCATTTCCCTTCTTTCACATAAGATTCGTTCAAAACCTGTAGTGTTAACTTTCATAAAAATTGAGATTTTCAGAATGTTTTTGCGCAGTGTATTAAGATTACCAATTATCACAAACTTTCCCTTAATGTCAACTATGATTTTTTTTCGCATCGAAATTCAACCAGAATTTGCATCTCGGTCGTTTCGTAATGATTTTGGCTGGTTCTAAATCTCGTCGGAAATAAATCGAAAAGTATGTCAGCGGATTTTTGCTGCTCGTCGTCCGCTGTCGCTTGCAATTTTGTCTTGACGATATCGACTTCTTTCTGCTCTCCGCTCGTTCGAACACCGAACTAGCGATTTCGTCTGGCGTTTTTACAACAATGACCGGATGTTCTCACGGCGAAGAGCGAAGGGCGAAGAGTCCGTTTCAAACTGGTTCATAATTCTTGCGGAAAATTTCGTAATGTTGTTTATGATGTCGGCAATGATAACAGTCCAGATCCGTTATGTGTTGTTATTGTGGGTTGCTTCGATGTGTCTTTAAAGAGACGAAGAAGATTGCTCATCTTCCGTTACAGTACAGCTCCAAAATTTAAGTAACTGATTTATGTTCAGAGTGGTCAGATTTCGATGTTTTAGTTCTACATCTCCTAAATAAAGCGAGATAGAAAATAAGTTATGTACATATCATGTTTTTTTTTTCGAGAAATTTAAATTGCCGAAAAGCGCAATTCTCTAAAGTGTCTAGTTTCCATGCTACAGGGTGATTTTTGAAATTTCTCCAATTATTATAATTGGCTATAACTTCCCCAGTGTTGCTGCTACGCTCTCGAAATAAAAACCTTTTTAGTGGAGTTTTTCAGTACTTTTAACCAGTGCTATCAAAATTTTAGTGCCTCTTCAAATTTCAGAGAAATTAAAAAAATTAATTTTTTTTCAAATGGAGACCATAGTGTGATTTTCAATAGACTTTTCATAGATAAATTCAAAAATATATCATGATACACTTCCGAGCTTGAATATCGAAAATTCCAAAAAAGCAGTTCTCCATCAACAAAATCATTTTTGATTCATTTCCGAGTTCATTTCGTTTCGTACAACTTGAGCCTGCTTAAATTATGTTTACCGAAAAGTGATTTTTTTCAGAATTTTCAAATTCAAACTCGGAAGTATATCATGATATATATTTTCGAAATTGTCTAAGAAAAGTCTATAGAAAATCATCATAGCACACTACGGTTTCCATTTGAAAAAAATGATTTTTTTTAATTTCTCTTAAGGTTGAAGAGGCAAGGAAATTTCGATAGCACTGCTATTTTTAGCAGTACTTTTGTACTGAAAAAACTGCCCTGAAGATGCTTTTATTTCGACAGCGTAGCGGCAATACTGCAGAAGTTATAACTAATTATAATAATTATTGTCCAAATTTCAAAATCACCCTGTAGCATGGAAACTAGACACCTTAGCGACTAACGGTTTTCAGCAATTTGAGTTTCTCGAAAAAATACAACATGACTTGTACAGGGTGATTCATTTATCTTGGTAACCCCAATTTTCTCGAAAACGCCCGAATATTTTTTCATTCTGTGAATGGCGTTTTGAACAAGTCAATGTCGACTTGAGATGCGCATAAAAATCTGCGGAATAAATAAAGACGCCAGGCGTCGCGGCGCTATCAAAAATTTTTTCTCCAGGGACATACCATTTTTATCATGTCATTCGAAAGATAATTTCATTTTGAACTTCTTTTTCGAAAAAAATTTTTGTCCCTTTCTTACCGTCAGCGGTCTGCAGAGTGTTTTATGTTGATTCTATTCCATTTATTTTTTTTCTGTATTGTGGTAGTATGCCTTGATTTGGAGACATAGAGATGATTTTATGCCTTGAATTCAAGGAGGCAAGTTTTCTAAACAATTTGCCTCTTTAAATAAGATCAAATATGTGGATACAGCAAGATGGGGCTCCATGTCACAACGCTGCCATTGTGAAGAGATATTGAGATTGAGAATTCGAAAATGAATGGACCCTCATACTTTGTCAAAAGTGACTTTTGATGAAATAGGGAGATGATATAACTTGTGTATGGATCATAATGGCTAGATGACCTAAATTTGATTATGTTCCGTAAAATGACGGAGGCTCTGTAACTATTTTTATATTATTTTATTCTTTAAATATTATATCTTATAATAATAAACAATAATAAATAATGAATAATAAAAAATGACGATTCATATGTTCTATATACCGGCCATTATGATCACTTGGGCACATGAGTTTCTTATCGTCATTTTCAAATAGTCCAAGATATTAGAATCAGTTTGGTATACCATATATTCAAGGGGACCCCTCAGAAAGTAATCCATGAGCGTTAGGTCTGGCGATATCTGATGGGTCCATTGGTTTCAATCCATTTTTTCCGAATTCTTGATCTAAATATCTCTTGAGAATGGCAGCGTGATGGCATGAAGCCCCATCTTGCTGTAGCCACATATTTCATCTTATTTGAAGGAGCACGTTAATCAGAAAACTAGCCTTCTTGAATTCAAATCACAAAATCACATCTATGTCTCTGAATAAAGGCATACTACCACAATACAGAAAAAAATAAATGGAATAGAATCAATATAAAACACGCTGCAGATCGCTAACGGTTAGAAATCGATAAAAATTGTATTCGAAAAAAAAATTCGGAATGAAATTATCTTTCGAATGACATGATAAAAAAGGTATGTCCCTGGAAAAAAAATTTTTGATTGCGCCGCGACGCCTGGCGTCTTCATTTATCCCGCAGATTTTCATGCGCATCCCAAGTCGACATTGACTTGTTCAAAACGCCATTCACAGAATGAAAAAATATTCGAACGTTTTCGAGAAAATTGCGGTTACCAAGATAAGTGAATCACCCTGTATATTATCTAGGAGATGTAGTATCTCCTATTGGAATTTTTAAACGAAAGAGATAGAGAAAAATGAATGACACATTACGGTCGTCTCTTTTGGAGAAACTGATTATGCCATCAGCTGCATTCCTCTATCGTTTTTCGTTTCCGAGTTATAAGCCAAATTTGAAATTTGGACCATTATCTCCGTTTCTGTTTGTGTGGTTTCCTTGCAGAGCTATAACATGGTTGTGTTTTTCCTTATGGAAACAATAGTCGAATAATGACATATGAGAGATATATCCAACTTTGTTTTTTGAGAAAAAAACGCAGCATAGGGTCCAAAAATGGATGAAAATATTTTGGTTTTAATCAATTCCGATGTGAAATCTCCTGCTGATTTCGAATGTGAAATTGAAAAGGAACGTTTTCATTTGAAATTTTAAAGTTGAACCTCAGTTTTTGACACTGTTCCTTTTATGAGTGTACATACTATGGAATAATAGTATATTCAAAAACAAGTTGCAGAAGGAGCTCCTATTCCAACACGAATGCGTGTTGGAATTGCCTTCTGCAACGAGTATTAGACGGTATTTTCTCTATTTCAGTCAATTTTTGTGAAAACCTCTCGAAATTCAAATGAAAATTCAGATTAGTGACTTTTGTTTTGTATCTTGGCAGTTGGTGTGACATACGAAATTTGACAGATCACGGAATTTGAATTGATTTTATTCGAAACTTGATTCGATCGGGAGTCAGTACTGACAATCATGAAACAAAAAATATAACTGAAAACAATGCTGTAATGAGTTTCATTACAGCACTACTCTTAGTACTGTAATGAACTCATTGCGATACTGAAATAGAGAAAGAAAATTATCTATCTATCTATCAAGACCCTATTGGGCCCAAAATCCGATGAACCCATTCGATCCCTCGGGCGAATTTACTAAAGATCCAGTATCAGAATTTCGTTTTTCCACTTGTGCGCGAAATAAATTCACCGTTTCCAGACTTTCGATATAAACTACTCCGCAAGAGTTAGGGATATCATATTCAATCGTTTCGAAAAGTATGTAATCTTCGATAAAATCGGTGTAAAATCATTTAAAACCCAATAACAATTTTAATCGATCCAATAAAAATCAGTATGAGACATTTCGTCAATTTGGTCGCCTTTTTTCTGAAATTTGGTTTTTTGCATAGGAATGTTCTTATTTTGAAATGGAGTCAGTTTATCAACGGCTTCGATTTGAAACGAGTTTTCTGAAAATGCCAAGACGTAAATTAACAAACGCTGAGGTTAATAGGGCTCTCGGAATTCTACAGGGTGCCCTAACTCAGGTTGTTGTAGCGGAAAGGCTCAAAGTCAGATAAATTGTAATATCGCGACTTTGCGAATAGGTTCAGGGAGACAGGTTCCGTGTTGGAAAGACCAAGGCTTGGTGGGCGACGAAAAACAACACCTGCAATTTAAGCGAGAATTTAAGTCAATATCCCCAACTGAAGTGGACAAGTTTACATGGTACAAGATCAGTTCAACATCGACGATGAGAAGTTATTCAGCTCGAGCAGCAACGAATTAGTCAAATTCAGCGTGTAGGAGGAAAAAGGCAAACAAGGTGGGATTAGATTCGACCTTGTTTTCCACCAGAAGAACGTACCTTTTCGGGATACGAGATTCATATCACCTGTTCCTTGTGACTCATAATTATATCATAACATGATTTGCTCCGAACGCATTCTAAATAAGCGAGCTTTACGTATTGTTGTGATCGTTGATTTCGCGGCGACACACTACGAATGCACCTCAATTAAATGACGATCTGCATTCGTTACCCGAATTGTTTCCAGAAGAATCGTTAACTTCCTGAGCAAATGAGATTTTAACATGCAGATTGAGCATGTAATTGAGAGAGATTGAGAAATATATCATGATATATTTCCGAGTTTATGTACCGAAAATTCGGAAAAAACATTTTTTCTTCAAGAAAATCAAAAAAGATTTTGATTTTTATTCATATCTTTTTTAACTGAGGAGGCCATAGAACTCGATATTTCACACACATGTTTTTGTGCAAAACATGCATAACATTCATACTATGAATGTTAGGAAGCTGAAATTTCAACTTTTTTTTTAGTTTTCATAGAACATTGAGTAATAAGAGTACAGTATTTTTCAGATTCCCCCTGTACTCCTCCTACGGCCCGACAATGACTTTCATCGATTAGTAATGATTCTTCATATCAAAATCAACACAAAAAACCAAGTCAACATATGGGACAATTTTTTTTTGGTTTTTATAGAACTTAAAATAATCGGAATGATGTATTTTCAAAGTCCTTTTTTATTCCTCCGCCCACCCTTTTACGGAAATGGATATTGTCTACTATTATCCCTAGTTAATACATAAACAACATTTCATTTCAAAATATGATACCATTCCACTATGTTTCAATGTTTTTTAAGACGCTAACTAACTCGTCTGTCGGCCGTGCCGCGGGATCACCAGTTACGGCGCTCCGGTTAAACGCTAAGAGCCCTTTCAGACGAGGACGCTGTATCCCAGACGCGTGTATCTCAGATACAGAAAAAGCATGCAGTTAAATTGTACCTTTCACACGGCATTCGACGCCGCATACAGTATCCCGCGACAGAATTTTTGAATCTTGAAAATTCAGCCGCCCGGCGGCGAAGGAGTATCCGAGATACAGAATTATCATGGTGGCTTATGGAGCTTTTCAGACACGCATACTTTTGCGACGCAAAAACTTCGATTTCATAGGCGGCCAGTATTTATTCAGAAGTGTAGTGAGTAGTACCAACAATGAAAACTATGGATCTTGATGAAGTAAATTATATATTCCCTTAGCTTCCCTTAATTCAACTATAGGATGAACCCACAGAGTTCGTCTCCTTTTAATTTTTTTCTTTTTATTAGATATAAACCATAACATAACGCACTCTTCAATATTCATGATCGACTGCACTGCACTGAAGCTTGTTAAGAAATGTGTAATACAAAAGTATTCCAAAGAAGTATCTGGGTAGTATGCGGCTGTGATTCTGTATCTCGCATACAGTATCCCGCATACAGTATCCTCGTCTGAAAGAGCGCTAAATCTGTTGCTGGCAGAACTGTTCCCAGTTTCACATTCATAAAGGAATGCCATGTATATTTTGAGAATTACTGAAAGAAAATTGAATTTTCTTTCAAATGATATATCATATCATATACCTAGATTGTAAGATTCTGCGTTTAACTGAAATTTTATATTTAGGCACGTTTTATTTGAAACCAAAACAAGTTTAAAATGAGCGTTTCATACATACTTACTTCAGCGGATTGTTATGATTTGCTGATAACGATTATGAGCTAAAAACTACCAAATAATAAATGAATTCTAATAATTTTAATTCTTCGAACAATTCGGACGTTCTAGCAAAAAAAGGTTTAATATCTGATGCACGTACATCTCAAAACGGCTAAACAAGTATTAATCGTAGCAGTGAAATACCATATCTTGATGAAATTTACATTATGCAGATTTGACAATTAGTTTGTTGATAATAGTACATTAGCACATTCTTCATAGTATGAGAAAAAAATGGGTGAGATGGAAAGGAATATCTATAATTTGTTCATTCACCGTGGGCAATGTGACCAAATTACGGCAAGAACATGCAGAAGGTTCAATGAAATGTTTTCCGGTGAACGGGTTCGCACGTGCGCAACTATAAAATTTTAGTTCAACGCAGAATTTTACAATCTAGGTATAGGAATATGATGTATCATTAGAAAGGAAATTCAATTTTCTTTCAGTAACTCTCAAAATATACAGGGCATTCCATTTGAAAAAATGCACATTCAACCGTTTTTATATGTCTCGATAAACCATCGAATTTTGAATGAGCCTATATGAAAAGAAGCGTATTTCGTAACACCTGCATAATGCATAGAATCTAAGCATTCTGCATGCTGCATTCTGCATAGCATAATTCGGCTTCCTAACATTCATAATTTGGAAATTATGGATGTTTAAACCAAAGCTATGTTTTGCACACAAAAAAACTTTAATTACTCAGAAACCGCTGATGGTATGAGAAAGTGATACCAAAATAGTCGTGTTACTATGATGAATAGAAAAGTGCAATAATATACAGAGTTTGCCATTAAAAGTAACAAAGATGTTAATCCTGTTTGACATATGCGGCAACACCGCAGCACTTAAAATTTTTAGAACGATGGAGCATCTGTTCTTGTCTAAGAAACCAAATATTCAATGAATTCCTACTTTCCGTTCTACGTAAACATCTAACGTACCATCGACCGTGGATCACCCTGTATAATGATAAAAATATCACGGTTTTCACGGAAGTTGATGAGAGCCTATTTGAATTATGTACATATTTGTGAGATTGTCTCAGAAAAGTATTTTTTCAAATATCATGGCACACCATTGTTTTCTTTTGAAAAAACGAATTCCAGAACCACCCTGTAGCATAGAAACTAGACACTGTAGCCACTTGCTGTGTTCAGCAATTTATGTTTCTCGAAAAAAGAGAACATGACATGTACAGGGTGTCCGGGGAATAATTGTACATACTCTTACCAGAGATAGAGTTGGACTAGGTGATTACTGATTGATTATAAAAAATAATTTCTGGATTTCCCTAGAAAGCTACAGGGTGATTTTCCAACTTCATGGAAATAATAGACCATCATAAAATCCAAACTTATTGACGGATATTATTCAAACTTGGGAGGTTGTTGGCACATGCTGAGGTAGAGTCAGAAAGATATCAATTATTTTATTATTCCATGGCCGGACTCATCAATCTTCATTTAAAGTGTTCAGGGTGAAACAAACACTTTGTATTTCGAATAACAAATAATAGATTCGCTTTTTAGAAAGTAGCTAAATTATGCTTCAATTTGCGATATCGCTCAAAGTTGTCACATCAACAATTATTTTTTTATGAATTTTTGAATTTGGATAAAGTTCGAAAAATTGAATTTATTTACCTGAACGGGACTTAGTGATCTTGTGGAGGTAGAAAATAAATAATAAATTTTCTTATAAAAGTTACTGAAGATGAGGAAGACTATAATAATTTGTTGATATACTGGGTGGCCACCCCAGAAGCGGATCTCATTGCGATGGAGCAAATGAAGGTATATTTCGACAAAAAAAAATTGGTGAAGTATATAGGGTAAACATAAGCATTTCTTATGTATACCGGGTGTTCGACAACAAAGATATAGAAGAAAGTAACACTTCTTCCAATGTAAAAACTTCTAACTGAATTAGTAAATCGAGGAGTATGAGTAGTGATTTTTCAATTTGTTAGTCTGTTTCTTTAAAGTTTACTTATTCAATATTAAATATTATGAAGTACTCTGAGAAGGAGAAGATATGATTTTCAGTTTGGGTGAATGTTAAAAAATATCTTACTAGATTCAAAGATTCAAGCTCAAAAAAGCTCAGAAATAAAATTTCCCTCAAGATAAAATATGAATTCCTATAACATATTCTGTGCTTATTGAAACTCTGAATTTTTTCGAACATTTTCTACTAATACTTTCGCATTATACAGGGTGTACCAAGTTCGACGGCCTATTACGCGTTTCTGGATAACTACACTTATTTGAAATCTGAAAATTGGGATTATGATATTGTTTGACATTATCTACCGAGCTAAAATATTCTTGGAGCCTGATCACCTTCAGTTATACAGGAAGCTAAAAAAAAAGTTTTAAAAATTTTTTTTTCTGTTTTTTTGTTTTCGAATTTGGTGAAGTATGCAATTCTGAATACAGTCGTACTAAAATCGTTGCATTCGTCGAAATACTTTCCAAAATATCGCGAAAAACATGAAGAAAAAGAGAGATAAGAGTATTCGGTATTATGTTTGTATTTTCACATTTTTGAAGTTGAAGACTGTGGAAATATTGTACATTTCCAGAATTTTGAAAAACTCATCACAGGGTGTTCCAAATGTTTGGTCAAAAATTGGGATCAAGATTGGCCCACAACTTTCGTTTTTCAAATTAGAACCCTATTTTTTTATGATAGCGTTGGATTGTACGAAGAAAAATGATGATAATGTTTAAACATGTTAATGCTCCTAAAATTGATAATTCTTGAGTTATTCAGGATTTTCTGATTTTATGTCGTACGTAGCGTGAAATTTATTAAATCTGTTTCATATCAACTATGACCTTGGTCATAGAAGATAAATTATTCCAATAACGTACTAATGACACATCTTTTTTCAAAATTCATTCATCATTGTTGTTATGAAACAGATTTAATGAATTTGACGCTATACGTACGACATAAAATCTAAAATCCTAAATAACTCAAGAATTTTCAATTTGAGGAGCATTAACATGTTAGAACATTGTCATCATTTTTTTCATACAATCCAACGCAATCATAAAAAAATAGGGTTCTAATTTGAAAAACGAAAGTTATGGGCCAATCTTGATTCCAATTTTCGACTGAACATTTGGAACACCCTGCGACGAGTTTTTCAAAATTTTAAAAATGTACAATATTTCCACAGTCTTTGACTTCAAAAATGTGAAAACGGTTTGTGCTTAAGGTATCTAGATTAGGAATAACAAGCATAATACCGAATACTAATTTCTTTCTTTTTCTTCAGGTTTTTCTCAATATTTTGGAAAGTATTTCGACGAATGCAACGATTTGAGTGCGAATGTATTCAAAATGGCATACTCTGTCGAATTCGAAAACAAACAAACAGAAAAAAAAATTTTGAAAATTTTTTTTTCGCTCCCTGTATACCTGAAAGTGGTCAGGCTCTAAGAATATTTTAGCTCGGTAGATAATGTCAAACAATATCATAATCCCAATTTTCATATTTCAAATAAGTGTAGTTATCCAGAAACGCCTAATAGGCCGTCGAACTTGGAACACCCTGTATATTCCAACATGAGATTTTCAGTTGTCCTCATGGTTAAAAATTCAAATTTTCGAACTTTATCCAAATTCAAAAATTCATGAAAAAATAATTATTATTGATGTGACAACCTTGAGCGATATCGCAAATTGAAGCATAATTCAGCTTCTTTCTAAAAGGCGAATCAATTATTTGTAATTCGAAATACAAAGTGTTTGTTTTACCCTGAACACTTGAAATGAAGATTTATGAGTGCGGCCGTGGAATAATGAAATAATTGATATCTTTCTGAATCGACCTCCCAAGTTTCAATTATATCCGTCAATAAGTTTGGATTTTATGATGGTCTAAGTATTTCCATGAATTTGGAAAATTACCCTGTAGCTTTCTAGGGAAATCCAGAAATTAATTTTTTATAGTCAATCAGTAATCACCCAGTCCAGCTCTATCTCTGGTAAGAGTATGTACAGTTATTCCCCGGACACCCTGTATATAACTTTTTTTTATACAGGGTGAGTCTTTGACTTGTACATATATTTTAACGGGATATTCCTGAGGTCAAAAGAAACACTTTTTGTTTCTACCATTTTTTCGATTCGGCTCGGTTAGAAAGATACAGGCTGTTGAAAATTCATTAAAAAATGTAATTTTCGAATATATCTCGTGAACGATTCCATCGAATGAAATTATTTTCAGAATATAGGTTCTCATTAATGTCGCAAATCTTTTACGAATACAAAATTTAACTCACATGTTTTATTTTTTTCGTTATGACCAATATATACCATTCCATTCCATAATTATAGCAGAAATTCTATGATCCCGACCCTTGGAAGTTATTTGAATGCCATTTAATGAATATTTGGCTATTTTGGAAGCCAAAGTATTTTTCGTGAAATCTCGTGAAATGCGCACTCTTCGAGTAATTAATGATTTGAAAAAAAATCATATCAGCGAAATTAAAAAAATTGGTTACTTTGGCTGAAAATAATTCTGTTCAGAAGATTCGCAGAATTAAATTTCTGCTACATTTTCTCGAAGGTTCAGGTGGTTGATCTAATGCTCGGAAAAATTTTAGTGTCATATTTCCAGGGGAGGGATAGCTCATAAAGAAAGTTTAATTTGGCTATATCTTTTTATCTATGCTGAATCAGAAAAAATGTTATACGGGAAAAGTATTTCTTTCGACCTCAACAATCTATGGTTTGAATATATGTGCAGGGTGGGCAAAATTGGTGATACATGAACTACAACTTTTTAACCCAACGAGATAGAGAAAAATGAATGGCACGTTACGGTGGTCTTTTTTAGACAAACTGATAATGCCATCAACTGCAGGTTTCAGACAACAGAATGAAATCTGGTGTTGTTTCGGTTTTAACAAAAGTCAATAGCTCAAGGTATTTCGAGCATTGGTATAGGCCATACATCATGTCTGAAACCTTGAATTTAGTTTTTTGCAGCGGATCTCTGTGGAACCTCAATAATAGTGGGGGCTCCCCTTGCAAACTTTATGTCGATATTTGATTCACCCTCCAATCTCCTGCGCTTCAGTTCAACTCGAAGATATGCGAACTCCTCCATCTGCTGAGGCGTCTTGTCATCAGATATGGTGCAGTTCTTCCAAGATGGTTTGTCGTGGATTCTGTTCTTTCGTCTGAGAATTGTAGACAAGATAGAAGAGTTATAAAAAGTTACCCTGAGTGGACGTGGACGCGAGCAGTTTGATCTACCAATCCTGGAAAATGAGATACGCTGGCTGTTGGTTCTGCAGTCGACCTGATCGAGAAGTTGGGCAATCACTCTATCATCGCACTCAGCCTCCGCAACTCTCCTAATCAGAATATTGTGGGACCTTTTGACACGCTCAATGATCTCCCGAGGAGAAGAGGAACAGGGAAAACTGTTTTCTGGCACAGTTTTACTACCGGAAGATAGCAGATCGAACTTAGATTCAAGGGCGCTCAGTTTGAGTTCCACAGTTGAGTTTTTCTGGGATATCGAAGCTAATTCGGCCTGACATTGTCATTGTCAGAATCGTGCTCTTCCAGAGTTTTACAATGAGTGTTCAGGAGTGTAGAGTGCTGTCTTATATCATTTGAGTGCTCTTTGAGTAAGGACTTACATTCTGACAGTTCGGAGCTCAAAGTATTCTGTGACTCCTTAATCTACAAAATAACCAATGATATTTCGTTCAGCTTAGCCATGATCACTGCAAAATGGTTAGTCTCCAAAGATTGGGGGCAAGCTGCACTTGCAGCAGAGTTATTGAATCCATCGTCCATACGAGATGATTGGTCATCTGCCACATTACAGCAGGCAGAACCCACATCCCCAACACAATATCATGTATCACCAATTTTGCCCACCCAGTACAAGTCGAAGACTCACCCTGTATATGCACTTGATCGCTTTACATCTGAAGTTCACACGAAGGTTATGTAGTTATTCCACCCCGAGGTCCGTTGCTGACTTCCTGAGTGTACAAATAACCTCATTCGAAATGTCCAATCTACATATTTCAACCGAACGACCTAGTTTTCATACCGTTCGAATCGATTCGGAGAAAAACCAAATTAAGTTAAAACTGCGATGAGCAAGCACGATCGATTCTTCATAGGACCCAATCGTCAGTTCGATTACGAAGCGAAGTTCCAAAGGAAAAAAGATAAAATCGTCGAATTTCTCACTTTACGTCTAATTGATGACAAATGTGGAATCTATACACAATAGTTATTAATGATATGAGTGTTAAAGGTGGCGTTTCATTTTGTGAGTGAAAAAGTTTGTGAAATGAGCGGAGCGAATGGAACAATTTCACGAACAAAATAAAATCACTTTTAACACAAAAACCATACAACTGCCCTATTCTGATAATGGAATGGGCGAATTTGCAATGACAATAAACTTCAAAATGCATTTTCAATATTCAAATAATCAAAAGGTTGTTGTGAATGGCAAATGTTGCCAACGTTATGAATACTAACAAATGAGAAAAGACGCTGTCATTTTAATTTCGTTCCTGTCCAATTTTCGTCTTGGGTTTTTAACAGCTTAATATGTTTGTCGAGAGTCCAATTATTAATAAAAGTGACGATTTGGTTGTTCCTCGGGATATTGATGAACCTGCAAGAAGAGCAAATCTGGAACTCCTACCTAAAAAATCGGTTCAGCGCAGTACTATATTGCAGATAACAATTTCCTGGCCTGGTATAAATTGAAAAATGTAGAAGGGAACTTCAGTGAAACTGTTTTCCTGGCATACTTAGAAGAAAAATCAAAAATATGAAGTTCATCAACTTTGTGGAGCAAATTTTAAATGATAAAGTCAAGCGCCCCTGTTAAAATTGGTCTGGATGTTAGTGAATATTTTAAGATAATAGCATATTTAAAACGGAAAAGTGAAGGATATCGTCCCAAAAAATCGAAAATTCTCACTCGTGAACAAGTTGAAAAGTTTATAAAGGAGGTACCAGATGAGAAATACTTGTTGGTTAAGGTTGCAACTATTTTCGGATTATTTGGAGCCTGTCGGCTTGAAGAATTGTGTAATTTATCAGTGGAAGACATCGAAATAACAAATAAATCATTGGTTATACAACTTCAAAATACAAAAACGAAAGTCAGTCGTTCTTTCAGTATTATTGGGAAGTGTGGAGACTATTTTCATAGTTCTTTGCACTGCGCCCTTCTGTCATCAAACATCGTCATTTTTTCCTGAAATACATTAATAATAAATGCACTGCCAATGCAGTTAGTATTACTACTTTTGGGAAAATTCCATCTATTGTTGCCGAATTCTTCAAACTGCCAGAACCTAAGCAATATACAGGACTTTTTTCGAAGATCATCCGCTTCATTGCTAGCAGAATCAGGAGCAAATATTACGGATATAAAAAAACATGGTTGATGGAAATCTACGAAGGTAGCCGAGGGCTATGTTGATCATTCCATTGCATATAGAATTGTCATTGTTGAAAAAATTCTCCCAACCTCAACAGATTTTGGATCATCATCATCCAAAATTGTACTTCCGGTTTTTACAAGTACTTATGGTGCTGAGGATTCTAATATTATATTGCGAAGCTCCCTAACGTCACAGGGCATTAATGTTTGTAATCGTTCTAGTTTTACAATCAATATTAATGTTCATAAGTAATGTTACATATTGATAATAAAAATTTGCAATCGCTGAATTTTTCTCAACTCATTTCTTCATAAGAAAATGAAGTGCTAAAAATATTTTTGACACTAATTTTAACACGCTTCTACGTAAACAATCAATTTTGACATTGTTTGCTGTCATTAAATGTGTCACTTTTAGTGGCAGTTGTACAAAAATTTAATTTTATTTAAATATGTTTAGTCCTTTTCAATGTGTGTTTTTTGTAACCAGAAATTAAGCCTGTCCTGCTGACATGAAGGGATTTTACTAGCCAAGCCCGAACAAGGCTTAACGGCTGCGTGCCGAAATCAAAAATAAGTCGAAACTTTTTTTTTACCGAAACTCTAATATCATGCTCTTTGTTGCGTTATCTTTTTGTTCTTCTTCAAATGTACGTTGTAGGAAGTTTCGAATGGAAATATCTGTTGTGTTAGTCGGTTGATAGTACCAAGAATCGCCTTATTAGCAGGAAATATACGTATACCTTCTGTTCACCCAATTCAACTGCTAATTATCATTCACCACTTTCTTGCAGTTTATTAATAATATAAATGATTGATCTCTCGGTACTAGCTTTCACTTACCGCTATACGCTTTGATAGTTTCTCGTGTTACCAACAGACAGACACGTGAAATTGTAAAGTATAAAGTTTATAATTGCAAAATTACATGTCAAAGCATCTTTGCTTCCCACGTAACAGAACAATTTTTTTCATACGGGGTTTCATTCTAAACTCCTGAAATAAACTACTCCACAAGAGTTAGGGATATTGACTTAAATCACAGAAAAATATAGTTTAAATGAGATTTTTTGATGGAAATTCAATATATCAATATGATTTCGAGTTGCAGGAAATAAAATCAATTTTAGCATGTAGGGTGGTTAAGAAAATTAGAGTAAAATAACAAAATTTTATTCCCAGAGAATTCAAGTATTTTGAGACTATCAATACAATGTATGGCCTCCAAGGGTATCAATAACAGCTTGACCTCTTCTTCGCATACTTCACACGAGGTTGTTGAAAAATTTTGGGGAATTTGGTTTCATAAACGGGGCTGAAGCTCTCTCAGATCATTTAAGGATTCTGGGGTAGGTTGATGATTATCCAATCTTCTTTGGAGCATATCCCATGCATGTCCTATGCAATTCAAATCTGATGAGTGCGGAGGTATTGGTAAATGTGGAAACCAATTTCCTCGCACGCATTCTCAACTACCGGTGTGAAGTTAGCAGACTATTTCCAGCAGACCGTTTGTCGAATACGCATAAACGCGGTCATCAGTGGCGTACGGACGAAAGACAAACTTAACATTTAAATTACGTTACAGCATGCAATAAAGGATATGTGGATCTCAGGGTTGATTGAATTAGAGTGAAACAAAGGAATGACGTACAAAAAGAAATAATTATCGAAATTATTTCGGAGAAGTGGTGAAGTTTTCATCTTCGGGATATTTGTATTTCATTATAACAGGAACTATTTGTCGGAGCATGACCATATTTGGCATTTTTGATTATTATATCAATGTGACTAAGTTCACGCAAAATCATTGACTCGCGAACGGGGGTAGGGGGTCATTTTTCATCCCTTATTTTTCAAAATTCGATAGAACGCAAACCATGAGCCGCAGCATAACCATATTTGGCATGGAAAATTGTTATATGAATATAAACAAGCACACAAAAAATCGTCGACTCGCAAAGGAAGGCAGGGGGTAATTCTTCATCCCCTATTTTTCAAAATTCCATAAAACGGAAACCGTGAGCCGGAGCATAACCATATTTGGCATGGAGAATTGTTATATGAATATTGAGGAGCACACAAAAAATCATCGACTCGCAAAGGGAGGCAGAGGGTAATTCTTCATCCCCTATTTTTCAAAATTCGATAAAACGGAAACCGTGAGCCGGAGCATAACCATATTTGACATGGAGAATTGTTATATGAATATCAATAAGCACACAAAAAATCATCGACTCGCAAAGGGAGGCAGGGGGTAATTCTTCATCCCCTATTTTTCAAAATTCGATAGAACGCAAACCATGAGCCGGGGCATAACCATATTTGGCATGGTGAATTGTTATATGAATATCAAGGAGCACACAAAAAATCATCGACTCGCAAAGGGAGGCAGGGGGTAATTGTTCATCCCCTATTTTTCAAAATTCGATAAAACGGAAACCGTGAGCCGGAGCATAACCATATTTGGCATGGTGAATTGTTATATGAATATTAAGGAGCACACAAAAAATCATCGACTCGCAAAGGGAGGCAGGGGGTAATTCTTCATCCCCTATTTTTCAAAATTCGATAAAACGGAAACCGTGAGCCGGAGCATAACCATATTTGGCATGGAGAATTGTTATATGAATATTAATAAGCACACAAAAAATCATCTACCCGCAATGGGAGGCAGATGGTGATTATTCATCTCCTATGTTTTTCAAATTTGATCAAACAAAGACTATGGTTTCGGAGCTTTCCTTCTCATACCACCCCGAGGTAGAATGCATGGCTCGTGGTTTTTTACCTATAGGCATGTTTCATGATACCAACCAATTCATTTCATGATATTTTTTCCAAACCTAAATAGGGGAAATTGCCTTAAAAAACAGCCATAGAAATATTTCATGAATGACAATTCTCGTAATATGTCTTAATTTTTGCTCCTGAAAAATATTCTGTTTTCTTGTGTTATAACATGTTTGGTTTATCTATGGGAGATGATTGCCTTTCATTGGGGTCCTGTAGCGGTCTTCAAACATCTGAAGTGCCGAAAAATCATCACCTGGAAGGTCGTATCTGGTTTGAAAAAACCCTCACGACCAGAGAGCAACAATTTGTGGATTTTGAATTTGAATATCGAAGGAATTTCGAAAGGAAAGTGTGATTACGTCTCCAAATTAGCTGATGAACATGGTATCAAAGAGATTCTTCTGCAAGAAACCCACACGGCAATAGAAAAAAAATCCTCGTGAAAGAGGACAGTTGAAAGGTTATGTATTAATTGATTTTTACAAGTTTAGCTTGTTATGTTGAAAAATTATCAGTTTCGTAACTTTCAACAGATTCGGAAAGAGGAAATTGATGCAGTTTTTTTTTTCATTTCTTTCAAATTTTGTGACATTTCTGTCATAAATATTCATAAACCACCGAACATTATTTGGCCAAGAAATCTTAATGTTGATGTTTTTTAAAGTTGCAAATGCATTTCCAAAATGCATTCGATTTATTCTGAATAATCGGTTTCTTTTCTGCTTTTGTCTTTTTTCATTTCAGATTAAGAATTACGAGTCGTTTTGGGAAGAATCTGTGTATCCGAGCCCATCGACGGATAACATGAAGATGATCACACTGATGTCTTTCAAGATTTTCCTGATATTTGATATTTTATGTTATTTTGTTTACGGGGAGGCAGGTTTTTTCGGCTGAGGTTTTTTCCCCTGGCTGTATAGTATCGTATGATACTAGTGTTGATAGTATCGTATGATTCTATAGTATCATACAAAGAATGTTATGATACCCCGTTCTTTTTTTACCTCAGCTTAGGTACTTTTTGTTTCAACATTTAATGTATTATTTTAGCTCTCTTTTTCATAAGAATATATATATATATATATATATATATATAAGCTTAATTACGATTTTGGGCTGAATTTCACAAGATTGATGGACCGGTACCATCACTCGCAACTTTTATAATGAACCAGCTTTTGAAAACGTACCTACCCTCAAGTTTCTTTTCTGGATTTTGATTTCTGCTCAAATATCCGAAAAAATGTAGCACAAATTCGATTTCATGAATCTTTAGGACAGATTTTTTTCAATTTCTCGGTTGAATATTTTTTCAAATAATAATTGAAACGCAAAACTTTTATTCCGCCAAAGTTTCACAAAGAATCATTTTATTCTCTGGATTAAAAAAATTGAACTGTTCTCCATCTCATATTCAGCACTTGGTATCACTTATGAATTCAGGTGGACTGTCTAAAAAACCGTATAGAGGCTCAGTGGATGGTATAATGGGAGTACCTGTTGATGAGTAGGATATATACAGATAATATTGTCATTATGCTCCGGCTCACGGTTTCCGTTTTATCGAATTATGAAAAATAGGGGATGAATAATTACCCCCTGCCCCCCTTTGTGAGTCGATGATTTTTTGTGTGCTCCTCAATATTCATATAACAATTCTCCATGTCAAATATGGTTAAGCTCCGGCTCACGGTTTCCGTTTTATGGAATTTTGAAAAATAGCGGATGGAGAATTACCCCCTACCTCCTTTGCGAGTCGATGATTTTTTGTGTGCTTATTTGTATTCATATAACAATTCACCATGCCAAATATGGTCATGCTCCGGCTCACGGTTTCCGTTTTATGGAATTTTGAGAAATAGGGGATGAAGAATTACCCCCTGCCTCCCTTTGCGAGTCGATGTTTTTTTGTGTGCTCCTTAATATTCATATAACAATTCTCCACGCCAAATATGGTTATGCTCCGGCTCACGGTTTCCGTTTTATGGAATTTTGAAAAATAGGGGATGAATAATTACCCCCTACCTCCCTCTGCGAGTCGATGATTTTTTGTATGCTTATTAATATTCATATAACAATTCACCATGCCAAATATGGTTATGCTCCGGCTCACGGTTTTCGTTTTATTGAATTTTGAATAATAGGGGATGAAGAATTATCCCCTGCCTCCCTTTGCGAGTCGATGATTTTTTGTGTGCTTATTTATATTCATATTACAATTCACCATGCCAAATATGGTTATGCTCCGGCTCATGGTTTGCGTTCCTTCGAATTTTGAAAAATAGGGGATGAAGAATTACCCCCTGCCTCCCTTTGCGAGTCGATGATTTTTTGTGTGCTCCTTAATATTCATATAACAATTCACCATGCCAAATATGGTTATGCTCCTGCTCACGGTTTTCGTTTTATGGAATTTTGAAAAATAGGGGATGAAGAATTACCCCCTGCCTCCCTATGCGAGTCGATGATTTTTTGTGTGCTCCTTAATATTCATATAACAATTCACCATGCCAAATATGGTTATGCTCCGGCTCATGGTTTGCGTTCCTTCGAATTTTGAAAAATAGGGGATGAAGAATTACCCCTTGCCTCCCTTTGCGAGTCGATGATTTTTTGTGTGTTCCTTAATATTCATATAACAATTCTCCTGCCAAATATGGTTATGCTCCGGCTCACGGTTTTCGTTTTATGGAATTTTGAAAAATAGGGGACGAAGAATTACCCCTGCCTCCCTTTGCGAGTCGATGATTTTTTGTGTGCTCCTTAATATTCATATAACAATTCTCCATGCCAAATATGGTTATGCTCCGGCTCACGGTTTCCGTTTTATGGAATATTGAAAAATAGGGGATGAAGAATTACCCCCTGCCTTCCTTTGCGAGTCGATGATTTTTTGTGTGCTTATTAATATTCATATAACAATTCACCATGACAAATATGGTTATGCTCCGGCTCATGGTTTGCGTTCCTTCGAATTTTGAAAAATAGGGGATGAAGAATTACCCCTTGCCTCCCTTTGCGAGTCGATGATTTTTTCTGTGCTCCTTAATATTCATATAACAATTCTCCATGCCAAATATGGTTATGCTCCGGCTCACGGTTTCCGTTTTATGGAATTTTGAAAAATAGGGGATGAAGAATTTCCCCCTGCCTCCCTTTGCGAGTCGATGATTTTTTGTGTGCTCCTTAATATTCATATAACAATTCACCATGCCAAATATGGTTATGCCCCGGCTCATGGTTTGCGTTCTATCGAATTTTGAAAAATAGGGGATGAAGAATTACCCCCTGCCTCCCTTTGCGAGTCGATGATTTTTTGTGTGCTTATTTATATTCATATAACAATTCACCATGCCAAATATGGTTATGATCCGGCTCACGGTTTTCGTTTTATGGAATTTTGAAAAATAGGGGATGAAGAATTACCCCCTGCCTCCCTTTGCCAGTCGAAATGCTCCTCAATATTCATATAACAATTCTTCATGCCAAAAATGGTTATGCTCCGGCTCACGGTTTCCGTGTTATGGAATTTTGAAAAATAGGGGATGAAGAATTAACCCCTGCCTCCCTTTGCGAGTCGACGAATTTTGTGTGCTTGTTTATATTCATATAACAATTTTCCATGCCAAATATGGTCATGCTCCGGCTCATGGTTTGCGTTCTATCGAATTTTGAAAAATAAGGGATGAAAAATGACCCCCTACCCCCGTTCGCGACTCAATGATTTTGCGTGAACTTAGTCACATTGATATAATAATCGAAAATGCCAAATATGGTCATGCTCCGACAAATAGTTCCTGTTATAATGAAATACAAATATCCCGAAGATGAAAACTTCACCACTTCTCCGAAATAATTTCGATAATTATTTTTTTTTGTACGTCATTCCTTCGTTTCACTCTAATTCAATCAACCCTGAGATCCCCATATTCTTTATTGCATGCTGTAACGTTATTTAAATGTTAATTTTGTCTTCCCTCCGCACGCCACTGATGACCGCGTTTATGCGTATTCGACAAACGGTCTGCTGGAAATAGTCTGCTAACTTCACACCGGTTTCTCAACTATGGCTGCACGGTGCGGTCTAGCGTTATCGTCTGAAAATTGAAAATTTTCACTAATAGCAGCGTGAAAATTTGGCAAAACATTGTCAGAGACAAAGTGTGAGGCGGTCATATTCCCAGGACAAATGTGTAAATCTGTGCGACCGTTGAAACATATCCCGGTCCATACCATAACACTACCCCCTCGGAATTGTTGGACTTCTTGGACCTAGCGACGATTACTGAGTATGCGTGGGGTTGTCATACCTGGATTCATCAGTGAAAAGGACACTACGCCATTGATCGTTTCAATTGATATGTTTCCTTGCCCATTCCAAAGTCGAGATATCACACTTCGGCTGACTGGGAGCCTTTCCGCTACAACAAGCTGAGTTAAGGCCACCTGTAGGATTCCGATAGGCCTATTAGCCTCAGCGTTTGTTAATTTACGTCTTGGCGTCTTCAGAAATGTCTCATACTGATTTTTATTGGATCGATTCAAGTTGTTATTTAGTTTTAAATGATTTTACAGCTATTTACTCAAAGATTACATACATTTCAAAACTATTGAATACGATATCCCTAACTCTTGTGGAGCAGTATGAGTAGAATGATACAGGATACACCCAATAAAATTCAAACTTGAATATTCTCTGGAAAATAAAGAGATTTCAAGATCGTTTTTCCTTTAATTTAGTACAAGAAGTTGAGCTCAATAAATACCAGAATGAATTGAAAATATTGTAGTAACAAATATACATTTTTATCATTCCAGTAGAAAGAATATTAATTTCATTCATTTTTGAGGAAAAACTAGATAATATTTTAACTAAGTTTTAATTTTTTTTTTCAGTATCAACAAGATAAATAGTCTAGCCGATTTTCAGTTGTGTAAACGTTTAGAAGAATTGTACATAAGACAGAACGAGATTGAAGACATCAATCAGGTGATATACCTACAAAATCTGTCCAATTTGAAGAACTTGTGGCTTGGAGAAAATCCTTGTGCCAAAGTGGAAGGGTATGTTTCAAACTTTACTCGGATAATAAACATATATTGTCACCTTTTGAGAGACCTTTAATTTTTCCGTCCATAGATTTTGCAATAAATACAGTGCGCAAAAAAATTATCGCACATTCTGAAAATCTCAATTTTAATGAAAGTTAACTCTACATTGACTTTATAACTTATTTTTTATGTTCCCTCGGGAAGGTTTTGAACGAAACAAGACACATTAAATGGAAGAAAAATTCAGAATTCCACCGAATTTTATGTGAAAAAAGAGAAATGAACAATTTTCAAAATACTGAAATGCTGATAAGTGATTTAATACTTGGTATTTCCACCCCTTGCGTTAATTACAGCTCGGCAACGACGGTTAGTGATCTTATGTTCTGATCTAATCCTTCCCAGATTTCTCCGAGTTGGATTCCTGAGTCATTAAGAGTAGCTGGATGATTTTCTGAACTTCTCAGCCTTCTATTGAGGTTGTCCCAAACCTGCCCAATCGGATTGAGATCTGGACTTCTTGCTGGTCATTCTATTCGAGAGACTTCAACCTCTTCAAGGTACTCTTGAACGATGCGCTCACGATGGGGTCTATCATTATCGTCCATAAAAATGAAATTTTCACCAATGTATGGGGTACATGGCACTACATGCTCTTCAAGAATGTTCCTTATATACTTATCAGCATTCATAGCTCTATTATCAAAGCCACTAGGTCTGTGCGATGTGCGAGCAGTCAAAGATATTCCACCCCATCCCATAATCGATCCTCCCCCGAAACCAGTAGTATTCAGGAAATTGCACTGAGCATATCTTTCATGTGGACGTCTGTATACAAGGGAACGTCGATCTGTGTCGTGGGCCTCTTGTCACGACTCGAGGCCTTGAATCATATTCTTTGAGGCGATTACTTATTGTCTGAGTGCTAATTTATATCCCATAAGTTTGCCCAAGCTGATTTTGAAGGAGGCGAGCGGTTGCAAACCGTTGTCTCAACGAAGAAACTCTCAAGTAACGTTCTTGCATAGCAGTTGTTACCCGTGGTCTACCCTGTCCTGGTCTTCGGACATTCATACCTGTCTCCTTGAATCGCTGCAACATTCTGGACACACTTGTATGGGAAACTCCATACCTTTCTGCGAATCTTGTGTATGTCTACCCTTCTTCTCGCAAAACTACCGCTTGGACACATTCCTCTTGGGTCAAATTGCGTGTTTCTCGTTGCATAGCGAACGAGTGTAGAAAATCAAACTAAAGAAAAACTATTGATCACTAGAATTGATCGAGAACAAAAGATTTTAGAATGGAGCCAATACATTCAAAATCTGATATCATCTTTTTTTATTCCTGCTGGGAAAAAAACATTTGTATTGAAGAAAAACGTTGAAAGTGGATAACATATGCATATACAATTGTGATAAAAATAATTATCATTGAGAACACCTTCAGTTGTAGAATAAATTTGAGATTTCCATAATGTGCGTTAATTTTTTTTGCGCGGTGTATTTGAATCTTTCAAATCTAGGTTCAGGGATTAAAATTATAGGTTAAAGAATCTTGATGTTTTTGTTTTTTCAACCTTCTTTGCCTCTAGGTGTCTAGCCAACTTTTTTCCACGACTTTTTATCAGTGTTTCAATGACAAAGCTGCTTTGTCTGAACTACGACCTGTGATTATTGAATGATTTTTTTTATGTTCAATGTAATTGTATTATTCATCTTCGAAATGAAGTCATTATGGTCATTCCTAATAAGGTTAATTTTCCTCTCAGGTATAGACTGGCAGTTCTCAGGGCCTTACCGCAGATACAAAAATTGGACAACATACCAGTCACGCCCGAAGAACTGAAAGAGGCTCAGAAAAAAGGTAGAAATCTTGTACATCCAGAAGACAGAGCGGAAAGTGAAGAGGACGACTACATAGTGCAGCAACAAAATTATTCGAACGATAGATACGGGGAGTATACAGAGTCTCACTACAGTCCTACGCAGAGGATATCGCCGAAACAAGAGGTTAGCATGGATTCCAGCAGTATTAGTATATTATTTATACACATATAGAAAAGACAAAAAAAACAGATCACATAAAACAAATAGGTATCATTCATGAAAATTATAAAAAACAGTGGACCAAGGGTGGACCCCTTAGAAACACCAAAGGATGCAAGGGTTATTCACAAATATGGCTCTATAGAATATTTTTAGGAAAGACACAAGATTCAGGATTGAAATTCTGAAGGTGAGCTTCAAGTAAGAAGACGACTTCTCGTGTATTTTTTTAAGGTTCTAGGACTTCAGGTTTTTCCGTTAGTGACATCAACCTTCGTTTTTCAAATGGGAGACCCATTTTTATTGCATAAATAGATTTTCCATTGAATTCTGAGTCTTTTCGATTCTGAAAGTTTGAATTTCCTTTTTAAATGAGGAAATACGAAAAAAATCTCAAAATTGAACTCTGTTGAAATACAGACAACTTCGAGGTTTTTTCATTAAAAATTTTCATTTTTGAGAATCTCCGAGAAGAAAGGCGGATGCTTCTTCCCTTAATGCACGATTTTTTATTTTTCAGTTCCGAAAAGCTCATTCTTCTCGTAAATCAGTGAGAAATAACAGAAAAATAATTAAAAAAAATCCAACTATAAAATTTCATTTACTATGTAAAAAAGTTCGGTTTGTTGCCAGATGTCTACATTGCACAAATTTGGATTGAATAAAACATGAACATGAAAACATAGGGATCAGTGGTTGTGGAAATTTTTGAAACAATTATTGTTCTTCTTCTTCTTCTTTTCAATCGCTCCAGTTCTCTCATATGCGCTCCCCCATCAGTGAGGAACTGGGAACCATGGAACAGCCTCTCGGCTATTTTTCCAGTCTCCTTGTTCTTATTCCTTAGTCCAGCAGTCTGATTCCTAGGGGTGTAGGAATCTAGATCGAGTCTATATCAGCCTGCGGTGTAGCTACTTCTACCAGTCAAATTAGTTTAAATGGATACTGTTTTTTGTTTGACACAGGTATGATGTTCTTAGGGTATTAGGTGTTGACAACATATATTTTCCCTCCCTTCACTTGGAGTAAGACATGTTAGCACACATAAGGAGGATTTTTTCTGATCATAGTCTGATGTCCGAGTCTTTTAAGAATTCTATCAATAAGTTTATTATTTCAATCTTGGTGGAAAAGAACACTTCATAAATATTTAACGGTAATATGAACCCACAGGCACATATATCCCGGTATAATGCATTGATTCTTGATTCATTGTCCGTACAGGAAAAGAACAGGTGGGCCAAATCCCCCACCTCCCCACAGCTGCACAGGGTAGAGTCTTTAACCCCTATCTTATTCAAGTGAGATAGACAAGTGCAATGTCCAGATCTAATTCTGATCATTGTCGTTATCATCCTTCTTGGAATTTTATGATCCCTAAACCACGTTCTGCTATCCGGAGCCGTATTTGAGGAGTATATCCGACCCTTGGTCAGCCCGATTTTATCAAATTCCCTAACCCAATCCGACCAAATTCTTCTTTTAAAACTAGGCCATAACTCGCTCGGGTCCCCTCTTAAGATAGATTCACCCGGAAGACCTCTACCCCGATTAGCCAGCATGTCTGCTGTGTCGTTATGGGGGATATAGGAATGACTTGGGACCCAAAAAAGACAATACGTAGCCCTAGGGTCATTGCCCTATATAGCATTGTTAAAACACTTACTGTAACAATGTTGATGTTAGCGTCTATTCTTCCGTACTTTAACTTGTTTAGAGCTCCAAGGGAGTCAGATATAATAATGGCTTTTTTAATATTTTTTTCCAATACTATTTGGACAGCTCTGTTAATAGCATACATCTCCGCAGAGAATATTGACCAGTGATCCGGGAGCTTCCCACATGCCTTCAATGGCCATGCTGGAACCCACACCGCATATCCAACCGAATCCGGACTATGGGACTTAGATGCGTCTGTATACATTTCAACAAACCCTGCAAGCTTTTCATAAAGCAAGCAATTGAGCATTGCCATGTTCTGTATCTCGCCCTTCCTCAGATCCGACTGATACATTTCTATCCTCTGAGTTCTGATGTTCACATCTGTTAGGAAGTAGGGCAGCAAGGGATTTTGCCAAATCAGGTTTCTTTGGCCCTCCAACATCTTGATAGCCTGGATGTATCCTGGAATTAGGTCATTAAACCACAAACTATCCAGCTCACTGGGGTCTCCTATTAGTAATGGCAGGGGGTGACACGACAATCTGTGCATTTTGGATACGAACTTAATCGACATCCATAATCTTCTATACTTCAGTGGGAGCTCACCACTCTCCGAGAGAAGGACGTTTGTGGGGGTAGATTTCATCAACCCCAGGGATATACGGATGGCGGCAAACTGGATTCTATCTAATTTTTGTAGATCCGCTCTGGCACATCTCCCATACAATATACCGCCAAAGTCCAGTAACGGTCTTATTAGACCCTTATAAATGTTGAGGAGGGTATTAGGATGAGACCCCCAAGAAGGTCTACACAGGCTTTTAATGATCCTACATTGTGAGACCGCCTTAGCACACATGTTATCTATATGCTTTCCCCATTTCAGTCTTTGTTGAAAAGTGATACCCAAGTATTTAACTTGCTGTACCCAAGCAAGGTGCCGGGAGTCAACCCTAACCTGGCACGAGACGAGTGGTGTGCTCCCCCTGGAGAAGACAATAGCCGATGATTTAGCAGCGTTCACCATTAGATTCCGATTCGACAGCCATGTACACAAGTTATCTAGAAATCATTCAAGAGGTTTACAACCTGGCTTACATCCTTCCCCGAGCCTAAAACAACAAAATCATCTGCATATTGAATGATTTCAACCTCATCAGTTAGTATTTCTGGCGGACAGAGGGAGTACAAATCGAAAAGAGAGGGGCTAAGTGGTGATCCCTGTATCAGACCATTAATAATTTCTTCCCGGAACTCTTTATTGGAGGATCCCCTGATTGTGACGATTCTGTTCCTAAAGATCTGATAAATGACGTTTGCTATGTTCCGGGGTACACCAGCCTCAATTAGATCCCACCAGAGAATATTCAGGTTTACACAGTCATATGCACTGGATATATCCAGAAAAGCCGCCACTACATATTGCCTCCTGTTAAAAGCACGATATACGTGGGCTGTCAAGATTGTGTGACAGTCTGTAATTGACCTACCTCTCCGAAAACCGAACGATAGCGCCGAACCGAGGCGGGCCTCGATAATCCCCTCGATTCTTTCTTTCAGCATTTTTTCCATTATCTTTGTAAGGCATGGGGAGATAGTTATCGGACGGTAACTTGTGGCAATATTGGCCGGTAGTCCCCTCTTGAGAACTGGTACGACAAGGGATGTTTTCATAGATAGACAGAGGAGGACACTCCCCCTGCAGAAGTTTATTGTATAGGTCCAGTAGAGTGACCTTAACAGACATAGGTAGGTGAGCAAGGATCACATAATCTAGCCCATCTAATCCAGGAGTGGAGTTTTTCCTGACCCTTAGTGCGTAGTTGAGTTCACGAAGGGTGAAAGGCTCTGACTGGCAGTCGTATTCCAGCCTCATCCCTGATGACGGCACTTGGGGAGACAATTTGTCCAGAATATCCTTACAGCATTGATCGGAAATTACATTACCTCCATACCTCGGAGGGCTACCCGAAAACCTTTTCACCAGCTTCCAGAATTTATTGGTGTCCTTGATCGAAAGATTTTCTGTAAACTTACGAAACGATTCCCTTTTCTTCTTCCTAATCATTTGTCTGGTTTTTTCCATCTGCTGTTTGAGTAATAAAAAGTTCTCAAGTGTAGATTGCCTGTTATATTCCGACATGAGTGCTTTTCTGAGGGAAATTTCACCTGCTACTTCTTCATCCCACCAATGAACATTGTGCTTGGGGTCAATTTGATCCTTATATTTTGGGATAGATTCTTCCGCGGCACATTGTATGGTATTGATCAGTTCGGAGATATCTCCTATTTGTCGATTCTGCATCTGATCCACCAGACTCATAGTGAATTTTGTCCAGTCTGCCTTCTTGGAATTATATTTCCGAAGAGACCTTCTGGTGATAGGAGTTGTAGCACCATTCCGCACCTCTATGCATATTGGAAGATGATCGCTAGGGCCAGAGTCAAGTATTACCGACCACGAGCATTTTGCTGCCATATCCCCTGTACAGATGGACAAATCTGGTGCACTGATGTTAACATGAGGGGGCGTAAGTCGAGTTGGTGAGCCATCATTAAGGAGGATGAGATTACTGTCCCTTAAGAGGGACTGCACCTCCACACCATTGTGATTAATGATACCCGATCCCCACATGGGGTTTTGTGCATTAAGGTCACCCAATATAAAGGCACCCCTGTCCGCCAGAAGTGCCATCTGTTCCAGAAACGCGTTTCGTAGAGGGACGTTTGGAGGGACGTACAAATTATAGATCTTATATCCCGAACATCGTATGCCAAGAACCTGTACTCTATCAGGGACCGTAAGCCCCTGTAGATTCAATATATCATAAACAAGATTATTTTTTATTGCAATTGCAACACCGCCATAGCCGTCATCTCTATCGTCTCTCACAAGTGAGAAACCGGAGATGGCTACATTATAGGTATTCCTCAAGAAAGTTTCATTGAGCACAATAATATCAGGTCTCGTGTCCTTAATGAGGACCTTTAGGTCATCATAATTAGATAAGAGAGATCTTATATTCCACTGCAAAATCTTAAGCATTTCAAGCAAGCAAAAGGAAGTTACTATATTGTATATTATACAATTGCCTTCCATACTATGAATAACCCAAGGTCTGGAATTACAATAAAGTACCACATAAAGAGAAGTAAGATCGCTGTTTGATAATAAATAAAAGGTAAAATAGGATAAATTTATTGGGTAGAAGAGGACATACCATACTGGAGGTATTCCTCGTCATATGTAATTATCTTTCTGTGATTTTTTCTATTGACAGAATTAGTTTGGTCTATTTGCATTGACTGGTCGTTCAGGCTTTCAGTAATCTGACTAGCCTGTAGAGGGAATTGTTGTTCAGAAGGAGAGATATTCCAGTTGTTACTGGAGGCTCTCTCTTGAGATAGGGGAACTGCATCTTTATCCCTTGTTGTTGTATTAGAAAAGGATATTATGGGGAAGTTGGTCTTTGAGTGATGAGACATGCATTATGTGCCTCTTTATTATATCCTACTTGGGTAGGAGCCCTTCTTTTAGGTTTTGGGCCACTTTCACCGGAGCAGGCCGGTATATGCGATCCAACCTGTGGTTTCGATGCGATACTGGCATATGATTGTTTCCTGGGCGAGTTTTGGGGTCTATTGGATTTCTCATATCCAAAAGCCGGAAAATCTGTGGGACTGGGGGCGGGCTGTCTCTTACATGATTTGTCAGCCTCATATAAAGAAACATTATGAATGGCCATGATTTCTCTCATTTTCACTTGCCTTAGATACTCCTGGCATCTCCTATCCATGGCGTTATGATCCTGTTGACAGTAAATGCAATTGGGCTCTGCATCACATGGTTTGTCGTCTTCATGTTGGGATCCACAATTTTTACATCTTTGTTTACCTCTGCATAAATTCCTGACGTGTCCATATCTAAGGCATTTATTGCATTGTACCACCGGCGGAATATATAGTTCAACTGGCAGTCTGGTAGTATAGAGCTCAAAATACTTGGGTAAAGTGGTACCTTCGAACGTTAGAACGCAGGTGTTGGTTTTCACATAAATATTACCAGTTTCTGTCACTTTCCTTCTGTTGAATCTACGTACCCTGATGCACCTGACATTTGGGCATAGCCCTCTACCCATATTAATAATTTCCTCGTCAGTAATGTCATGTCCGATATCACGTACTATCCCCATTATTGAGATAAATCTCCCTGGAATATATACTTCGTAAGTGTTAGGATCAAAGTCATTGTACGTGACGAACCTATTCGCCTGTTCCGCTGAAAGAAACCTTACCCCAACTTTTTTAATTCCCTTCCGGTTAATGTTTAGAATTTTATAGTCCTTATAAGCAGCATTATTGAAAATAAGTTTGCCTATGTTCATAGGGTTCAAGTTTACCACTTCTTGGACCACACTCTCAATAATAACCTCATATGGTCCCTTATCCTTATCAGAGTAGAAGCATAGTCTCTTCTTGACTTTTGAACTACCTTGTGAAATAATGACTAAAGTTTTATCTATCTTATCCGCAACCTCTTTATCACCGACTTTCAATGCTTCAACCCTAATAGTGGATAACTCATCTTTGAGTAGACCTATATTTATTGAGTTCCACTCATCCCTATCCAGCCGTGAATAGGCAACACTTGCCCTCGGTGATAATGATTCCAGAACCCGAGGCCAAGCCTCGGGATCTGTATTACCCATAATAACTCTCTATGAGATAAGGAACTTGTTTATCCCACCAAAATCAATAATAAAAAAAGACAATGATCAATGTCAAAAAAAAGGAAGAAAAAACTACTTCAATGATATGTATATCAAGCGGCCAGAATGGCCGTAAACTAAATAAAGTTCAGCTCTAATTTTATGGTAGGTATTCAACTCACCACAATACAAGAAAACACACTCACAGTGGCACGAAAACGGGAAATATTAAGGTTAAGAAAACTCCAATAACCCAAATATGTTGCCCTGTCAACAGCCTAAGCGCGAATCAACAATTATTGTTTTTATTCAAGCAAAGAGCAACTTTCAAATAATTCAACGCATGGGTGAATGTCTTTACAGTTTTCGCAATTTTCAAGTCGCAGAACACTAGATACAAGCCGCGGCTATAATTACAGGCCAGCACCGTGTTGCCCTACGACAACATAGCAAAAAAACGAATAAATAGTTTTCCGTATTGAAGGTAAAAACTGAAAATTGGTATGTTGCCAAATGGCAACATAGTGCATTTAAGGGATATGATACAGGAGGTCACAAATTCTTTGTCAAAGTTAGAAGTGACGAAACATCAAAAAATCGTTTTTTTTTTTTTAAATTGGAACCCCATTTTTTCGAAGCATCCTCGAAATCTTCTTGGAAATCTCTATTATCGAGAAAATATTTTCTTATAGTTCAGACGAGTTCAGTTTTTCTTTATTTTCTAAAGCTTAGGATAATTTCTGCAAATTCTTAATTCTGTCATGGTAGGGAAATTTAAATTTTCAGTAATGGAATTGTTACATGTTCTGTTAATTATTCTTTACAAAAGCATTTAAAATTATTTCAAATTATTTTTTCTACATTCCTGAGAATTGTTTACGTTGACTTCACTAATATTCACATTGAGAACTTTACACCAATTGTTGCTCTCGCATTACAGATGATGATTCAAGAACTTAAGATCCGTTTGCACCATCGTTCCTTAAATATTTAAGTGACGTTTCGATCCTTAAACCTAACCTCAAATTTAAGCATGGGTTTATAACCTAAAATAATTTGTCAAACTGACTGAACATTTTTTGTTTTCTATGAAATTATATGAAAAAATTTGAACTTTCAACTAGCATGAAATCGTCAAAATGACAGTTAAGCTATAGGTTAAGGAAATAACAACTTTCATCTGTATCCGGTCAGCCAATGAAAAGGCTTTATTGAACTAGGGTGAAGATTTCCACAAATTTCACTTCACCGCTAATTATTTTCCAGTAAAAAAACACATTCGCAATGAAATTGAAAATTGAAGACAAAATCGTTTTTCCTGAATATCTCGAAAAATATCCATTTTGTGATAAAAGTCTTGGACGTATGCTCCTATTATGTTTTGATGAAGATTTCGAAAATGCTTCGAAAAAATGGGGTTCCAATTTGAAGAAAACGATTTTTTGATGTTTCGTCATCTAACTTTGACAAAGAATTTGTGACCTCCTGTATCATATTCTGAAAATCACACTATCGGAAAAAAAGCATCAGCCTTTCGGGGATTTTCACAAATGAGAATTTCTAATGAGAAAACCTCGAAGTTGTCTGTATTTCAACAGAGTTCAATTTTGAGTTTTTTTTTTTTCGTATTTCCTCATTTGAAGAGAAATTTCTGGTGAAAATTCAAACATTTGGAATCAAAAAGACTCAGAATAAAATGGAGAATTTATTTATGCTATAAAAAATTAGTCTTCCGATTTGAAAAACGAAAGTTGGTGTCACTTCCGGAAAAACCTAGAACCTTCAAAAAATATACGAGGAGTCGTCTTCTTACTTGAATCTCACCTTTAGAATTTCAATCTTGAATCTTGTGTCTTTCCTAAAAATATTCTATTGAGCCATATTCGTGAATAACCCTGAATTATTCATACACATATAAAGAAGAAAAAACAGATTACATGGGACAAATAGGTATCATTCATGAAAATTATAAAAAACAGTGGACCGAGTGTGGACCCCTGCGGAACACCAGAGTATGCACGGAATACAAGCTATCTGTAACGCGAGTATCCAACCCGAAGTTTTCAGTCCGTAAGAAAGAATCTCAAGAACATAACAAAGTTGACCGTCAATCCAAATGAAGACAATTTCTTCTTTAATTTTAATTCATTGCAACTTTACTGTATCTATTTTTCTACTTGTTTCTGAGCTTAAAAGGCGCAGCCTCAGCTCTTTTCATTTGATTAATAAAAATAATAATAATTTTTTTATTGGGGATTAATTGAAGTACGATGCTGTTAACAACCAATTTATTTGATGCAGATTGACTATGAAATATATGAAAGCGGAGATTGCTACACAAGGGATGAAAACTCAGAAGGTAGCAGGGAATATTCACCACCCAGGCAGGTAAACATCGAAATAATTTTTTCTATTGAAAAATATAAATAACCATTTTTTATTGGATTTTCATATTAAATTTTTTTTTTTTTATTAGGTGAGTCCTCCGAGGCAGCCTGTGCGAACATATTCCCCGGAAGGACCTCCAACTAGAGCCAGAAATAGCTTCGAAAGAGAATCCCCGAAGCAACAATATTATTACGTAAGCAAAAATCTAGGCTATACTCAAACGTGTTTCTTTTATCTGTTCATTTCGAACTACTTTTCTCTCATTCTTTTCATTGTCAAACTGTTCCTGTCTCTTCTTGTGGTAACATTATCGTATTCGCAGAAATTTCCTCCTGCTAGTAACTCATACGAAGAAACTTCTTCGCCTACAGATAACTGCCATAAAGAACAGAGGATACTAACAAGTCAGTCGGCAAATTGCATCAAGGTAAGTGGTTGTAGATGTTGAACCAGAATACGCATGCTTTTATCTATATAGAAGGTGTTTTATGCACACTTGCACCGTCAAATACACTGCGCAAAAAAATTAACGCACACTCTGAAAATCTCAATTTCAATTAAAGTTAACTCTACATTGACTTTAAAACTTATTTTGTATGTCCTCTCGGGAAGTTTTTGAACGAACCATAAAATAAAAGAAAAATTCAGGATTTCTCCAAATCTTATGTGAAAGAAGAGAAATTAACAATTTTCAAAATACTGATTTAATACTTGGTTGTTCCACCCCTTGCGTTAATCACAGCTCGGCTACGACGGTTCATACTCAAAATGAGTGATCTTAAAATGTTCAGGTCTAATCCTTCCCAGATTTCTCCGAGTTGGATTCCTAAGTCGTTAAGAGTAGCTGGATGATTTTCTGAACTTCTCAGCCTTCTATTGAGGTTGTCCTAAACCTGCTCAATCGACTTGAGATCTGGACTTCTTGCTGGTCATTCCATTCGAGAGACTTCAACCTCTTCAAGGTACTCCTGAACGATGCTCGCACGATGGGGTCTGGCATTATCGTCCATAAAAATGAAATTTTCACCAATGTAGAGGGCAAATGGCACTAGATGCTCTTCAAGAATGTTCCTTTTATACTTTTCAGCATTTATAGCTCCATTATCAACTACCACTAGGTCTGTGCAAGCAGTCAAAGATATTTCACCCCATATCATAATCGATCCTCCCCGAAACCAGTAGTATTCAGGAAATTGCAGTGAGCATATCTTTCATGTGGACGTCTTTATACAAGGGAACGTCGATCACAATGGTAGAGGCAGAATCTAGACTCATCTGTGAAGAGAACTCTTTTCCAATCGGCCTCTTCCCAATGGATATGCTCTCTCGCAAAATCCAAACGCGCCCTTCGATCGGCTGGGATAAGAGCTCGGCCTCTTGCCGCGACACGAGGCCTCAAATCATATTCTGATAAAATTCTGATAAAAATGTAGAATAAATTTGAGATTTCCATAATGTGCGTTAATTTTTTTGCGCAGTGTATATGTCTGACTTACGTCCGACTCAAATTTTAAGTTGCACCACAGTTTAAGTACCACATAAGTTATGACTATTTTGAGCCGCGAATATTTATGGCTTAAGCAAAACTTTAGCCCGTCTCAAATATTCATAACGTCAAAAACGAACAGTTTTGACGTGTTGTTTTTGATTGCGTAAATTTAATAATTATTATGGAAAGATTTTTATTAAATGAAATTGATATTAGGATGATTTCGAAATATTAGATATCATTGACTATGGCTTTCCTAGAAGTCAAGAATTTAATAGGGCCGATCACTATCATGATATGGATGAATTCGCATTTTTTTCGGCGATTTCGTTCGACAAAAAAAGCTACTCTGCAACTGCTGAGATTAATTGAGGATGATTCGGAATTGTCAAGTTATATGTAAGTACATATCTCATTATATATTATGTATGATGATGTCAAACCTCAAAGAAAGGAGTTTAAGCCTTGATAAGGAGTTGACTCATCGGTGATACACTCTGATTTCCTACAATCATCAAGGTTCTTTTTGTTTTAACATTTATTGTATTATTTTAGCCCTCTTATTCAAAAGAATATATATATATATATATATATATATATATATATATATATATATATATATATATATATATGATTAATTTATGTCTTATGCTTTTGGATATCGTTATCTTTTATAACCTAGTCAAATGTAAGCTTATTCAGTTAATCCCATAGATATTTCCTTTTTATATGTTCCATTGTAGCATCCTGATGAAGGACCGCATTTGGTCCGAAATATAGATGTATTGAGTGACGATTGGTTACTTCAATCTACCCACCTAGCCGAGTACCCGAAATAATTTAATTTCTGAGAACGATATGGACAGTTTTTCGGACGATGTTCCCTTGATTGACAGACATGAAATCATTTTTCAACAGGATGGGTGTCCCGCACACTAAAGGATAAACGTTCGAACGTTTTTGAACACATTGCTTCCTAATCGGTGGATAGGTAGGGGAGGACCTATTTCGTGGTCAGATTAGAAGTCCGGATCTGACACCGTTAGATTTTCATGTTTGGGGGAGTTTGAAAGAAATAGTTTATGAAAAAGAAATACATACACGTGCCGAACTTGTAGGGAGAATAAACGAAGCAGCGAGAAAATTGAGAGTAAATTTCAGGCGGAAAGTAACAACTAAAGAAATAGGGAAGAGGGCACAGGCTTGTATAAGGAATGGTGGAGATCATTTCGAACATAATTTGGGAAAACTTTTTCTGATGAAATTTTGAGATTTATTGCAATCAATAAATATTGAATTCCTTACTTTTCTGTCTTTGCTTCTCTCCCCTTTCAAACCAGAATCTGCTGTAACGAAACTAGTAACTGCATTCTAACGAAAACTTTTTCAGGGAATGAAGAAGAAATTGGGCAAGTTTTTAAAATTATTTTTCCATGCATAAATTGTGGAATACGAAAGTTGTAGCCAAAATGGTATGGGAAATTGACTATTCTTTCCTTCAAATACCAACTTTAAAATCATACTTATTGATTCTCAACAACAATTTCAGCTCAGTTTTGCTTTTTAAATACACATATATCCTCCTTTATTCGAAATAATCAGAAATCATAATCAAACTTGTTCAACGTAGAAAAAATTGACGAAAAATGAAGTAAGGTGAGAATTTTTCCAAAAAACACAAGAACTCAAATATCTCGGAAATTGTTGATTTTTGGATATCACTATATATGGCTCAAACGACTGCAAATGAGTCATACTATCACGTCCTCCAAGGTTCACGTCGAATTTGGAGACACCCTGTATATATATATATATATATATACATCCTACTATCCTTGGCTCCTCCGTCTGAATCGCAGACATCGGTCCTCCACGAGATGGAAGGCGTATAATAAAAATTTGGTCAAAGTATATTACCTAATTGAATGTCCTCATTACTTATTCGACAAAATATTCTTGATTTTTTTTTTCTTTTTCTTCAGAATTCCGTACTTAGGTCCACCGTTCAAACTATAGTATTTAGGTCAACCTTGAGTATACTTCTATATCTAATTTACCGACTGTTGGTCCTCCGCAAGGGTATTATTATCCACTTCGAAGTACCTAGTTCATCCGGCACCGTTGCCACAATGTCATCAATATGATATAGTCCTAGCGAACGACTTGGCGCTTTTGTCATATAATAGGTATCGATGGATCCGTCCGTTCCGCCCTGATGTGAATTATTCATATTCGTTCAGTTATGGTGTTGCTTTGAAGAAATAAAATTGCTGAGTACCTTCAATCATATAATTTTTTTTTCGATTCTAAATCTTGATCAACATCTCTATTAACAAAGGCTTATCATTTCGGAATGTGTCGTATTGAAATGTCCGTAATTATATTTAAATGGTTAACGATGCTATATTTTTTTGAGGTTTTCTGTAAATAGGTCAGACTGATTTTGGGGTTAGATTGTTCAAAAAATACGGATGATTTATTAGTCCATTTATAAAGGGAAACCTGGTATATTTCGGCTTAAATTTTATGAGGTGGATCAGCTACTCATACAATGTGTCCCTCTAGTGGCATATCGGTCGCTATCTGCGTTACGGCAAATTTTTTTTTCGAAGTAGACATGTATTTACCCTAGAATGGCGCCACCAAAAAAAATTTTGCGTATCCTACAACAGACTTGATATTTATAAATGAAAAAGTCCATCATATTTTGTTTTTTTTATTTCAGAGCTGTATTATCTATTGATTTATTTGTACCTTAGTTTTTCTTGGGTAACTGGGTAATCTACAAGAGCTCATTTAATTGGACAGTTCGGAGGAATTAGTTGTCGCCATTGAAAGAGTCTTCCGGGCTTTCCGGCCTTGGTCTATCAGAAATTATCCCACCTAACGTTTTGCCCACATCTGCGGCAGGCATCTTCAGAGAATTCTTAGGGCCGTTTGCACCGCTTTGGCTCAGATTCGAAAAATCATTTCAGCTTCTGTTTTATAGGTAGTCTAGCATAGTCAAATAACACTTTGAATCTGAGCCAAGGAGATGCGAATGGCTCTTAGTCCAAGATTATAACTCGAATGCTTAATTACTGACTCTGAGTCAGTAACAAGTTGAGGTTTTCACGATCAGGAACTAAGACATCAAGAAAGTCTTCCAGGAATATTAGTCGTGGTCTATGATGAATTGTTTCTTAATATATTTCGCTCACATCTGCGCTAGGCATCTTGAGGGAATTCTGGGTCTGAGATTGTGATTCGATTGCTGAGTTACGGGTACTGACTCAGAGTCAGTAACTCAACATTCGGGTTACAATCTCAGACCAAGAATCCTCTGAAGATGCCTACCGAACCGATGATCAGGTAAAACATTAAGGTGCGTACAAACATGCCCCGAACATCGTACCGCACCACGTCGCGTACCCAAGTGTGGACGACGGGGTGCAACAGCGTATCGCACCTCGCCGCGATCACGGTGTAGATATTGGCGAACTCTTGTTGATCGCGTCGGTGTACGCGACGATGTTCGGTACACTATTCGGAACATATTTTTGTACGCACCTTTATAGACTTCGGCGAATAAGCCTGGATTTCTCTCTGATGTTATCGTTCCTGGTCGTGAAAGTCTTAACCTATTTAAGGAATCAGTTGTGCCCTGTGTAGGCTTCGTTACTGTGCTCTTACGCCATATTATTAACAGCACTATTGATTGCTTACCCAACAGTGAATGGTGGGCTGCGACGTCATGAATAAGGAAAATTTCATCCCTAGCCCTGAATCAAACTAGGGAACTTGTTATCCTGCGCTAACGGACACAAGCATGTATTTCTTTTCCAATACAAAACATTTTAACTTCATTATTGTATTCAGTAATCATTTCATCTTATTTATTCGATACCGAAATAGATTTTTGGGAACGTTTTTGAATTGTTTCCCTCGAATCAAACCAGCCCCGAATTCAAATTAGAATATCTGTAAAATTATTTAAGTTGTGCAGATATTTGGGGGCACGGTAGTTGCATCATGAATTACACGTAGCAAGAAAGAATTAGAATACTTTATTGCATGGGTGGAGCACAAGGAAAAGGGCAGTATTCTGGCATTAAGAATTGATGCTCGGCAGTATTCAGATAGAAGTCTGCAGGTTGAGCTTCTGAAAGATTGAGTTAATGAAAATATTGATTATTTAAAAAAAAACTAAAGCTGCTTCTAGTAAACATATTTCCTTGAACGTTCTCTTCCATTTTTTTTCAAATTCCTCAAGAAATATTGAGTTTGAAGTAAAATTATTGATAAACTAAATTCAAGAAGAAAAAATTCTCAACGAAAATGATCGTCTTCGTTTTTTCACAGTTGCGATTGCATCGCAGTATTTAATAACTGCCCCAATTTTGAGCTCGACAACATGGTGGTCAGATTTCGATGATTTACCTACTACTACACCTCCTAAATTAAAAGAGATAGAAAACACTAGACTACATGTTATGTTCCCTTCTTGAATGGACATAAATTGCGCAAGTCGCTACAATGTCTAGTTTCCAGCTTTGCACTTTCGCAGTATTGCAACTACGACCTCGAAATGAAAACATCAAAGGCACTTCTTTTCATACCGGTGCTATCGAAATTTCAGTTCCACTCAAAATTTTATAGGAATTACAAAAACTTCAAATGGAAACCATAAACAATAGTGTATTTTCCATTAGACTTTTCTTAGACAATTTCAGAATAGTATATTCTAAAACAAGTTGCAGAATGAGCTCCTATTCCAACACGAATGCGAAATTCGAAAACGAGCGACGAAGGAGCGAGTTTTCGAAAGCATGAGTGTTGGAATTGCCTTCTGCAACGAGTATTAGACGGTATTTTCTCTATTTCAGTCCATTTTTGTGAAAACCTCTCGAAATTCAAATGAAAATTCAGATTAGTGACTTTTGTTTTGTATCTTGACAGTTGGTGTGACATACGAAATTTGACAGATCACGGAATTTGAATTGATTTGATTCGAAAATTGATTCGATCGGAGGTCAGTACTGACAATCATGAAACGAAAAATATAACTGAAAACAATGCTGTAATGAATTTCATTACAGCACTACTTTTAGTACTGTAATGAACTCATTACGATACTGAAATAGAGAAATAAATATTATGAAATACTTCCGATTTTATTATAAGTCAAAAATTTCGAAGAAACCCTTTTCGGTCAACTAATTCAAGTAGGCTCTCATCTCTCACCACTTTCCGTGGAAACTGCGATTAAACATCTCTGTTTTCGAACTTTGTTCATAGAAAAAACGAAGAGTTTCCATAAACACACCTCGGGTCTGCATGATAAAATATAACTATAACTAATATTTTCTTAATCAATTTGACAGCTGATAATTGTGAAATATTAAGTCCTATGACCTCCTCAGTTAAAAATATGTTAATCCAAATCAAAACCTTATTTGATTTTTTTAAACGAAAATTTTTTTTCCGAATTTTCGATATATAAACTAGGAAAAATATAATTTCTCTAAAAACTTCCCCTGGATGAATTTATTTCGAGACTGTATTCACTATTGTGAATACACTATTGTGAAGAAGTTATATCGAATAATGAAAATTGGCCCAATACCAAAATCACACTGCAGCACGAATGTTATGTTACTCAAAAAAAACATAACATGGGGATTAGTAGATTTGTCTTCTAATTAAGGATATGGCTTACTAAATCATCGAAATTTTATCACCCTGTACTTTCAGTCATCTTAAAAAAATAATCAATAAAAAATTCAAAATCTCACTCGAAAGCTTCACAAATAAAATACTGGCTACGCCCTTGACATGAGATAAGATATGAGGTGAACTTTTTTTAATAATTCATGATGTCATTAAAATATCATATTCAGAGTAGGTATGGATAAAGTAAGAAACAAATCAATTGAACCGATTTTGAATGGTTCGAAGCGGTCGCACTGGTCAATTTTAGTTTTCAGTTAACCACTTGGAATACAATTTTCACTCCTGGCATCATATAAAGTGACGTCATAATTGTTTCGAGGTTACTGACGACCCAATTATTGTAACTGCACCTTCAGAGTTGAGCTCATAACTTTTTTTCTTGACAATAACACATTTAGTGTTAGAAATTAAAATGAAACCTCAATGGAAGAAAATCTCCATTGAACCTGAACACCAAACAAAATTCAGCGCAAATCTCTGCTAGTTGTAGCAGATGATACAAACCAATTATTAAACTATTGAATTATACATTTTCTCAAACCGGACTCTGAAACTTATAAAATTAAGAAAATGAAAATGAAAACACCTTTTTGAAATTTCAATATCTTGAATAAAAAATCAATCGGAGGATACCAGTTGAACATTCGCTATAATTTTAAAATTATATAATATGAAACTAGATGTAAATAGTCATTGTTCCCAACATCTTCAACTGAGTTTTGGAATTCCTACATCTATAAAATTTTGTGGATTCTTCTCCGTCCTGTATTTACCGTTTTTTCCTGCTTCTCGAGAGTTTCTCATCACTATTGAATTGAAACTCGTTGAAGCCTTCTTGAGGATAAACAATTGTTGTTCTTCTTCTGCAATCTTTTTTGTCATAATTGAGTCGTTCTTTTATAATAATTTTAATATTCATTGGTAGGCATTCAATTCAATAATGAGAACATACACTATATCAAATATTTCAGTGGTGAACACAACGATGAAAACCCACCGTTGGGTACGATTTGCTTTTTCATAACTATTCGCTGAGAAAAAAACCAAAACATCAAAAAACTCCCAATGGATGTCGAAATATTTACATTTTCACGAGTATTTTTCGAGTATTACAGAGTAGTTTTCGGTGGTGCGAGTATATTCATATCGTGACAAGTTTCCTCGTCTTTCGTTTAACAATCTTCGTGAGGGTGGCATAGTATTAGGCTGTTCATATTTCTATTCATCTATTTGATTGTATTTGATGCGATATTTCATATATCATTTTTAATGAAATCATTAAAAAAAATGAGCATTTTGAGAAATCTAAATTCATAAAGTAGTAGGTACACATCTCAAATCGAGGAAATATCGAGTAGCTACTTCTGTTGCGAACTCTACCTATGCACAGAGCAGCCGAATAGGAGATATCGTAAATCCTGATTTCATTCGGCATTCCATTCAACAGTCACAGTCTATGCGATGTTGCCAGGATTTCGGAGGACTTATCCACCGTAAGATCGTTTTGACGTATAATCGGAGGACCGATACACTGTAGAATGGAATTTGTATATACTCCAAAAGTATACGCCGCCGCGAGCGCCATCACTAGAAGAGTTGGATGAAGGCTGAACTAAAATATACAAAAATGGCAAAATTCACGATTTCAGTCCTCCATCTGAAAATTTTATGGTGGACTCAGGGTCATGTTTCCAATCGTTCAGCATGAAATGCCTTAGGTCCTCCATATACGGTAGACCCATCGACCCCGGAGGACCTATAGTATGAAAATGCGCTGTTATCGGAGGACTTAAATATAGTGGGATATATATATATATATATATATATAATATATATATATATATATATATATATATATATATATATATATATATATATATATATTCTTTTGAATAAGAGAGCTAGAATAATACGATAAATTTTGAAACAAAAAGAACCTTGATGATTGTAGGAATCAGAGTTTATCACCGATGAGTCAACTCCTTACGTGCCTCTGACTCTACGCATCAGCAGGACATTTATTGGCTGTAGCCGAATTTATTAAAATCCACGAATCTACAGTATCAAGATTACTTGTTCGAGTTTCAGTATGCCTCAGACAGAAGCATTCGTTCCACCCTAACCCAATTTTAATTGCTGGATTTCCTCGTACTATTGAAGCAATTGATTGTACCCATGTAATTATTGATTTTGCAGCTACTATTTACTCTTGCGAATATGAAAAGTATTACTTCAATGATTCCACAGGTGCAGAATTATGTCATTCAAGTTACGAATGAAGATATGTTTAAATCAAATCAAATCATTTGCCTCAAATAAAAAAAAATAGGTTGTACTTTGCCAAAATTCAAGGGCTCCTCTGATAATGGTGTCTCAACTAGAAAACGGTGCAAGTGGGCTATAGGGTCCGTAATTACTTCACAATGGTGTCGGCTAACCTCAGAATTTGCTGAGTTGCTTTCACTAACTGAATGGTTTAGGCCCATTTGCACAATTTCCTTTAAAATGAACTGAGCTTCTCCTCAAGTTAATAGTCGCAGTTGCACGACTGTCACTCAACAGAATCCCAAGTGAGGGTCCCTTAAATGTTTCTATCTGGTAATATTTCAGTTTTTCATGTTGAGAAACTTCACCCTAGATTAATGAAGCCATTTCATTGACTGGCCGGCTACAGACGATAGCAATCATTTCCTTAACCTAACTTTACTGTCATTTTGACGATTTCATGCATCAGTCAACGTTAGATTGCCTTGTTAAAATTCCAATATTTTTGGTTTATACATGGTTATTCACGAATATGGCTCTATAGAATATCTTTAGGAAAGACACAAGATTCAGGATTGAAATTCTAAAGGTGATATTCATGTAACAAGACAAGTCGTCTTCTGGAAAATTGGAACCCTATTTTTTCGATGCGTTTTCGAAATCTAAGTCAAAAAATAATAGGAGCATACGTCCAAGACTTCTATTACAAAATGAATATTTTTCGGGATATTCAGGAAAAACGATTTTGTCTTCAATTCTCAATATCATTCCGAATGTGTTTCTTTACTAGAAAATAATCAGCGGTCAAGTGAAATTTTTGGGAATCTCTGTTATCGAGAAAATATTTTCTATAGTTCAGACGAGTTAAGTTCTTGGATTATCATCTGTGATGATATTCGGAATGGGATTGACAATTGAGCATAAAATCGTTTTTCCTGAATATCTCGAAAATATTCATTTTGTGATAAAAATCTCGGACGTATGCTCCTATTATTTTTTGATGAAGATTTAAAAAAATGGGGTTCCAATTTGAAGAAAACGATTTTTCGATATTTTGTCACTTCTAACTTTGACAAAAGGTTTGTGACTTCCTGTATCATATTCTGAAAATCACGCTATCGGAAAAGAAGCATCAGCCTTTCTTCGCAGAAATTCTCAAAAATGAGAATTTTTTAATGAACAAACAAAGTTTAATTTTGTTTTTTTTTTGTATTTCCCCATTTAGAGAATTTTCTCGAGAAAATTCAAACTTTCCTAATCAAAAAGACTCAGAATTCAATGGAGAATCTATTTATACAATAAAAAATGGGTCTTCCATTTGAAAAACGAATGTTGATGGCACTTCCGGAAAAACCAGAAATACTAGAAACTTCAAAAAATATACGAGAAGTCGTCTGCTCACTTGAAGCTCACCTTTAGAATTTCAATCCTGAATCTTGTGTCTGTCCTAAAAATATTCTATAGAGCCATATTCGTGAATAACCCTGAATTATTCATACACCCTGTATATGGGAGATGATTTCCCTTTATTAATGAATGATCTGGGGCGATCTTCGAACACTTAAAGTTGCGAAAAATCAATGGCTTGAATCCTGGTTTGAAAAATCCCTCTGTTCCCAGAGAAAATTTATTATTTATTGAAGGAATCTCTAAGGACAAAGGATATTCTACAATATTTCCAGTTGTAATTCAGAAATAGTCAATTGAAATTTATTAAACATCAAATGTTACTCAGATGAAATTCAATTCAATGAACCGAAATACATTTGATGTTTTCTGAAATTCAATTGACGCTTTCTGAAATTAAAGTGCCCAATCTGAAATTTACTTGACGGTCTCTGACTTACACTTGGGAATGGTGTTGTCGGTTTTCTATTAATGCTAATGAATGCAAGATAGTCTGTTTCTTCTAAACGCAATCTTTGGAAAGAAGACAGCTCAAACTGATTAAAATTTGAATGTCTTTCACATATTCGCCTTGAAAATCTTAGTTCCACAATTTCAACTACTTCCAAGTCGTCATGCAACGCGTCTGTTTCCAAATTTATTTATTATTAGACGATGTTAATAGAAAACAACAAATGTTCTGCAGTCAGTTTAAGGTTTGACAATTTATTTTAGGTTAGAATCCCGCCCCCTCGAATATTCGAGTGGTCATTAAAGAAGCATTTAAATTTAAGGTTAGTTTTAGTCATCAAAATGTCACTTAAATAGCTGGTGCAATGTCATCCAAGTTTAAGGTTTATTTTAAGGGAAATTTAACACTAGGGGTCTGCTAACTTTCGAATTTACTAAGTTACTTACACTCATTATGACAGGTTTGAAGGTATCTCTAGTTAAAAGAATGAAAAAGTTAATTGCTTAGAAGAAATTGTGAATTTTTATAGTGATATGGAAATATCCACAACAGTTAATGCTTAAGCATACAAACTCAGAGTGTCAATTCAAAAAATTTGCCAGGCCAAATAGTTGTGTGTGTTAGCTACAATTGGCATTTGTTCATTTTATGTTGTGAATAACTTCTTTAATCTAATAATTATGAATTCAGTGAGAAGATAACAATACTATTTCCCTTAGGGCTAGAGGTACAGAGCATGTCAGAAAAGAGGTCCCATACAAAGATATAAAAAAATGTTTAAAGTACTTCTATGTCACTTAGTATAGAATCGATGGCTATTTTTGGGTCCTTTGGATTTGGTCAAGATCATTATGATATTTCGTGAATTATTCTAGGAATACACCAATGGAGATAGATGTGTAAATGCAAATAATTATAGACAAACTGATACTACTTCTGAGGGCAACGAGAGGAAAGAAAGATATGTATGCTCAGCTTCTGCACACAGGCCTCCTTTCAATAGACGTCCAGTTACGAGGGTAAGCAAACATTCAGAATAATAACTTGAAATTTTGCTTAATAAATCTGATATTGAAAAATTTATGTTCCATACTACTCGGTACGAACGGCGTAACTAGCGCCCTCTATGGGAATCAGACATAAAAGCAAATTCATTGAATGTATCAGCTTCCAAAACATATTCGTATTAAGTTTCATTACAATGTTGCGAGTATTTTTGGCAGAATCATAACAAAATGTGTATAATTTTACTTGCTACAGTTTCATACGTTTCATGGTTATATTTCTGTATAATGTGTTGGTACTACGAACATTCCTGGATGCCATTATCTTTTTTCTGCCAAATTCTTGATTCAGAAAACAGTTCAGCCAACCAACATTTTTCAATGCAAAATTCACTAAACGATATTCTATAAACTTCAATGAAAATTCAGTGAAATGGAGAAAATGATGTATAAGGCAAAACACAACTCCATGCGACACCGCCTGCGTTAGCTGGAACTAAGCCCAAAACGAGTATCGTTTTGACAGTTAGTACGTGAAAGCTGTGTTTATTTGTTTATTTTTACGTTTTTATTGCGATAAAAAGATATGCCTGAGAAAAAAACCGTGAAAAACACTAATTATTGTGTTTATGGATGTAATACTAAAAAATCTAGGAATCCTGGAGCCCATTTTCGTGGTGAAAATCAAAATTTTTACTTTACCAATAAACTAGAAATCGTAGAGGAAATTAATAGACGTGAGCATGTTTTGATAATGGAAATACCTGTATCTAAACATATTAGAGTATGCATACAGCATTTCCGATCAGAAGATTGTAGAATGAAAACAGGCAAGGGTGGAAACTGATGTCAATTGAAAACAATGCTTCATATGTTTTGAATTATTTCAGAAACTCTCACTATGAAAACATTTCTGTTACTGGAGAAGAAAGCTGTACCTTCACTAAACCTACCAAAAAAAGCAGTTCAAGTCAAGTCATTTAAAATTTTTGTTCAGATCGTTCTTTTACTATAATTTTCATTCTTATCGAAATAAAGTACTTTGAGTCTACTTGATATTTTGGAATATACAGGGTGTTTCACGAATGATTGTAGAGGCTTTCAGGGCAGATGCAGGCCATTTTGGTGAGTCTCAGTCAGTGTTAGAAATATGTCCTAATAATATTCGTTTAATGGCCGGTTTCCGAGGTCTTGAGTTAACCTTCCAATAGTAAACGATTCGATAACTTTAACCAACCGATAAACTCTAGTTAAACCTAACTGCGTTTCTGAAGTATTTTTCTGTCGTCCGTTAACTATCGAATAGATAACTGATGATTATCGACTGGATCACAAGTTTGTTTTTAGCTCAACAGATGTCGCCACGTGCAAATTCATATTTTAACGATAAATTTTGAAAACATTATTCGAAACTCCACTCCTACTCCACTTCTGAAATTCATATTGAGGAAGTTTTCTATACAGATTATCAAGTTTTTACATAATATCTGTTTTGATAGTGTTTAATGCATTTTTTTTTGAGCAAAAAAAGTATTTTTAATGTAGAAAGTATTAAAACGTAGCGAGAATTTTATAGAGCGTGAATGAATGTTGCTTTCTGTATTTTGCCGAAGAGTGCACAAATATCATCGAGCACAAAAAGGAGGGTCTCAACGATGAATCAAAGGACAAATGCATGGTTGGAAATAACTAGACGGGTTAATGCTAGTTGTGATATTGGTCCTAAGAACTAGAAACAATAAGCAACTATATGCTATAATTGATAATTAGAAAAAGCGAAAGAGGATCATGAGGGATGATTAGATGAGTAACCACCTATAATAGAAGAGGTGGCCAAGAGGTCAACTCGTCAACCGTGAAAGATGTTTAGGAAGCCCCCGGAGATAAATAAACTCAAGAAAAAACAATTTTTGAATGTATTATTATCTTAATGAAAAAATGCAGTGCAAAGTATCCGCCCAAAAACATAATTCAGCGTGAACATTGTGTTTTATTTGTAACGTTTAAATTCAAAGTACTTATTAATTTACTGCTAAAATGTTTTATTTCTCCCTCGTAAACTCTACCTTACAGTCACTCGCAAGGAATATGTTTGAACACAAGTAGATCTCAGAGGCGAAAGTTTGGGCACCTCTGACCTATAGGATTTTTTTTTTTAAATAATGAGATAGCACTTATTCAATATAATTTTATACATATATATTTATATGAATCTTTGTTCAATGATGTAGAGGTCCAATTATTATGTAACAGGTAAATGAAATACAATTTATTGAGAAAATTTTCAAATTTAATAATAATATAAGATATAAGAGCTCAATGTGAGAAATCTTTACTAATTCAAATTACACGTAAAAGAAAAGGGAGTATGTATGTATGTATGTATTTCCATGCATTCTAGGTTTCAGTGAAACCCCTCAGAAGCTACTTAAAGCTTGTGCGAGTTAGAATGATGGGTGTGTTCTGTGTAGGCTTTGTTACTGTGTCCCGACGCCACCTTAGGCACAGCACTGTTAATTGTTTACCCAACAGTGAATGGTTCGGCGCGTTCTCCATACCAGAAAATTTCGTCCCTGGCGGAGACTCGAACCCCGACTTGCCGGGTTGCCGGGTCGGAGTCCAGAGCCCTATCCACTAGGCTACACGCACAGAAAACAGAAACTTCAATTCCAAGTTGTACAAGTTGTGCCACCAGTTTTACACAGTAAGATTTTGAATCTTGGGTGCATTGAGGAAGCAACCATAATTGAAGATGTAGATAACAAAGGGCAGCAATGTGAACCTGGTGTGTGACCATAATCGAAGAAGCTGACAATGTAAATGAGCTGTCTCAATCGAAGGTACGGGTTATGCTATCCCAATTCCAATCAGCTTCAAGAGGCAGATATCTCTAACTGAAAAAAAAAAAGAAATTATTCATAAAATTGTCAAACTCAATTGTGAGGAAGAAGTTAGAAAAACAAAATATTGGTCTTCTAATTAAAAAATAATTTAATGAATTTAATGAATGGAAACTCAAGAGTTATTGCAATTGGACATATCACTGAAAAAGATTGAAGTGCAATTGCAAAATGTTGAGCTCCGATTAAAAACAATAGAATTTCAACGTTACAACTCAGAATTTCAAACTTCGAAAGTAAATATGTCAACAAATCAAAAATAAATGATAAATTGTATAACATGTTGATATTAATTACATTCTAGCTATTACTCACCTAAAATACTGGGTAAAAGTTGTTCTCCGAAGATTATTCTCCTTGATCGAACTAGGAATTTCATTATCCGTTGTTACAGAAGATGTACCTTGAATTTCCTAGATAATCTGTATTTTGCAAAGCTGTATCGTGAAGCACTGCTCTGGCTGGTATATATAACACAATCTAACTTCTGACTTAGTTTCCACACACCAAATGCCTTTTGTTTCAACTATTGTATTTCTTTTCTTGATATAAGTTCTGTTGTATTTTGCCTGCGATAATGAATCTGATACGTTTTATATTCATCACGAACTGATTGATTTTTGCTTGTTGAACCCGTATCTATTTTCAAATTAATCATCTGTAACTGTGAACATTTCGATTTACGAATGTGGTTGCAGAAATTTTGTTCATGATGCATTGTCTCATCTGATGATCGCTGCAACTTGAAACTAGATCATAATTCTTCCTATATATTTCATCATTCCACAGCAATATCTTATGTTTACATACATTTTTGTAAACCAAAACACGCAAATCAGAGTAATCTCAAAACAAAACTTGCAGCAAAAGTGAGGTTCGAAATCCAACATTACATCTTTGCCCATGCGCCAGTTAGTTATCGAATAAATAAACTGCAAAAATCGCCCCGTTAAAATAAACTGAGTTTATCGAATGGGTAACTTTAGCAGGGGTGTTCAGAAACAGAAATCACCAGTTAATCCATCCGTCAAAGTTATCGAATAGATAAACTACTGTTAAAAAGACCTCGGAAACCGGCCCTAAGAGATACAGATGTTTTATGTATTTTCACAGAAATTTTCTACAGGCATTACTCTTGAACGCCAGCATGAATTTTCATGAAAATTTCAGGGAATGTGTATGGGCCAATAGCAAATATTCACACGTGATGGCTTTTTGATAGCGCAGGCCCGGACTGAGAAAATGATTTTCTTTATTCCACATCTTATAAAACACCCTGTACATCAAATTTTTGAAAAACAAAATTATCCTCGGATTCTACAATGAATACTCTTTCAAACAAGCCTATCAGGATCAATGGCACACTCCGCATCATCATATTATGAGCCATTGATTATTTGTAATTTTCGCTTTATAGTAAACACGGACCTGTAAATCTCCGAATAATGAATTGATTCATAATTAAATCGATTGAAAGCCTTAGGGTCGGTTTCACAAAACTTTAATTGTGCGATTAAAAAACCTTACGTAAATTAAAACCAATCGAATCACTTCTTTTGAAATTTCCACGAATCGCGGTGGCTCCAATTAATTTAACGGTACAAACAAAGTTTTGTGAAACCGACCCTTAGTAACATTACTCAGGTATTGTACTGCATCTTATTTCATCCAATATATGGATTTGGGGAACATACTCATCTTCTAATTATTATACTTTGAAAAATCTTTCTTCGAATAAGTGAAACATTGAACATTTAATTGTACTATTATAAAATGTACTTAAGTAAAAAATGTGAAATGTATCTTATGAACATGTTGTGTTGAACTGAAAAAAATGGACATAAATAAGAAAAAAATTATAACTTGTTTTCGAAAATACCCCCTCTTTCTTCTAAACATTTTCTAGCTCGTGTTATCGAATGAGCTACAGCTTTTTTCAGAATTTCTGGTCTGTTCCGTATAGCTTTACATGCAGTTTGAATACGATTAATCAAATGTTCCCTGTCTATGATAACTTCGGAGTAAACTTCATTTTTCAAGTGTCCCCAAAGAAAATAATCCATGCATGTAAGATCAGGGGATCTTGCATTCCAGTCATGAAGTCCCCCTCTACCAAACCAATGTCCCGGATAAACTGCATTCAAATGCGCTACAATTTCACGGGTGAAATGTGCTGGAGCTCCATCATGTTGGAAATACATTCCTCTTGGAACATTGCTTCCATCATTCAAGAGCCCTGGCAGAGACTCTACTAAAAATTGTAATCCATTCAGCCGGCGTGGAAGAATATATGGTCCAATTAAGCGATTATTGTAAATTCAACACCAAATATTTACTGAAAAACGATGTTGAGAATTGCGTTTCCTAGTCCCTCTAGGATTTTCTCTGGACCAAATATGTGAATTGCGGAAATTCAAAATGCCATCTTTTGTAAATGTCGCTTCATCAGTAGAGAGCGTTCTAAAGATAGCTCGTTGGTTCAGCAAAATCCATCTGCAAAATCGCATTCTCGGTAGTTCATCGCCTGGCTCCAAGGTTTGGACGGATTGTATATGAAATGGATGCCACTTTTCACGGTGCAGAACTCGCCAGACCTGACAATGTGGGAAACCTAAAACTAAACCAAGACGCCTAGTGCTGGTTGAGGGATTTTCTCGGACACCTTCTATTATCTCTTCATGGTTTACCATCGAATTGGCTCTTTCTCGTTTACTTACTGACGGAAAGTGTCCAGTTTCACGAAGTGACCGATTAACATGTTCGAATGTTTGGTGGTTAGGAATTCGACGATCCAGTTATAGCATTCGATATTCCCTAGCAGCTTCACGACCATTGCACTTACAAAATCCATAAACTATCAACATATCAGTATATTCGGCATTCGTGAATGATGGCATTTCGATAAATCTCGTATTGAAAATTTATGAAAAGACAACAATCTACCACTTTTCTATTTCAACAATTACCTGACAATGGTCTGAAACGTCAAAATTTTTATCAGGAGCTCCTTAGATTTTGAAATGGGTTGAATTCAGAATGAACTAATTTCTTCTTTGTTCTTCCACATAGCATTGAGAATAAATGATATCTGAATGTGACTTCTCACATGGTAAACTAATAATGGTACCAGAAAGAAAGGCTAATGAAAGCTGTAAAAAGAAATAGGAACTTTTCGGGAACAAAACACGTACGAAAATTGATAGAGGAAAGGGTGTGAAAGAATTTCTTTCCGAGAGTGTAAATAAGATGTCTAAATTTATTTCGTTTTGTGTGTGTGTTTGTGTCTGGTTTCAGTCAGTTATTAATTTTTTCAAATAATATTTATTTTTTCCCTTTGGTATGTTCGCGCCCCCTAGGGGGGTGCACCCCATAGATTGAGAAACGCTGCCTTAAGTCATGATACTGGAAAATTAAATTCATTCGATATGGATTAACACATTATTCGGAGATTTACTGGTCCGTGTTTACTATAAATTGAAAATTCCAAATATTCAATGGCTCATAATATGGTGATGCGAAGTGTGCCATTGATCATGATAGGCTTGTTTGAAAGAGTATTCATTGTAGAATCTGAGGATAATTTTGCTTTTCAAAAATTTGATGTGGAATAAAAAAAAATATTTTCTCAGTCCGGGCCTGCGCTATCAGGAAGCCATTATGTGTGAACATTTGCCAATGGCCCTTACAGATTCCCTGAAATTTTCATGAAGATCCACGCAGGCGTTCAAGAGTTATGCCAATTGAAAATTTCTGTGAAAATACATAAAACATCCTGTATCTCTTAAACGAATATTGTTAGGACATATTTCTAAAACTGATTCAGAATCACCAAAATGTCCTGCATCTACCCTGAAAGCCTGTACAATCATTCATTAAACACCCTGTATAAAAGTCTCAACAATTCAAGAAGCCTAGTTGAAAGTGCTGAATGCAATCCATATGATAATGTGCAATAATACTAGCAACCTTGTGAGTTTAAGTGATTCTCTCGATGGTTGCAAAATTGAACTTATGTGCAGCAGTGATCAAATCTACATGTGGAATTTACAATAAATTCAGAGAATTGGCAATTTTAAACAATATATTATACATATATGTATCAATTTAATATTAATATTAAAAATAGCTTGATAGTATTGACATTCATTTAGCAACGGAAAAGGTGCAATCAATCAATAGATAAGTTGAATAATTTTATTTTATTATAACTGCAGCCTGAGACACAAGTGAGATGCAATAAATGAATAATACATTAAAATCTAGCGTAATGAATTCTTCAACATGATTAATCGAGGATCACGTAATGTTCTGCATACATACAGTTCTCTGAAGAACGTCCATTTTTATTCGAAATTTATCACCCATTTTCTTTTCGTAGATTGTTTTCCGTCCTAAACAGAAAAAAAATTAGTAGATTTCATTAAATGAATATATTGTTCATGCAGATGTTCAATCACATTACAATCATGCATGTTTTCATGTTCCGTTAGGTCTCAAACTAATTTCATCCTTCTCTAAGTTATCATTGAATATGGATAATCCTGATGTTTTCTGTTTTGTACATTTCATTGTTATGGAACACAAAAAGAAAAACAGTAGAGACAAAGCTAAACAATGAAGTTTACCTTCACAATCAGTAGAATTGTCAAAATATTTTGTAGTACTTACAACCTTGTAGAGTAGCAGGGCTAAAATATGCTTACAAATTCCAGACAATCTTGCTTGGTATCCGTATATAATTGTGTCAACCTTCACACCATCATTTTTATAAGACATCATTTCCTCAATATGATGAGGTTATCCTTGTAGAATTCCAATGTTTTGAAATAATTTTTTCCCACATAGAATCAAATGATTGCATTGCAACACTTGCTCACCCACTATACAGCATCTGTGAATATGTAAATATTGGAAAATTTCCTATAATTAGAGGAACCTTGGTAAACATCTTGCCAGATGATCTGAAAAGCATTCAAAATTGAATAGTGCTCACCTCAATATTTTACATAAAATATAACAAAAAACACAATATTACCTATACTTGCACTTAAAATATAATCCACAAGATCCACAATTAAGGAAACAACTTCGATTATTGATAGCCAATAAAAGTTTGAACTAAAAAATCCCATAAATACAAATAGAAATCTAATGTAAACACGAAACAATACTCGTTTCGGTAAACAGCTGATCGGCGAATGCAGCGACACCATCGGTAATTATTTTGTCCAATAATACTTGTGCTGAAGGATTATTCTAACACTCGTCGAAGAGTATGGTAGCTTGCTGCACTAGATTCAGAAATAACTATTTTTTACCTAGTCTGATTACGTATTATAATAATTTTGACTTTTTTTTATGTTGCAGAATTCGAATATTCTGTCTGCTGTTTTGTGTCTCGTAAAGGAGCTGGATTACCCCAGTCTGGAAGTTGTGGAGATGGCTGTTAGGTGTAGAATGGACGAGTTGGATGAATGACAAAAGACTGCCTCGCACAGTGACGATTCCATCCAAAACAATGAGTAGCTCTAACAAATCGATTAACTTATTATTTTTTTTTTTATTTCATTGTAATTATTTCGTAATAGGTTCTCAAAAGTTTTCAGAACTTTTGAAAAGACTGTGGAAATTCAATTGGGATCAATGTTTTCGAATTTTTGCAAACTTCTCGTTTAATTGTTCACAATTAAGTGCAATATTTCACAATTATGGCTTCGATCTATTGTTTCAATCTCTTAGATATATTCGAAATTAATATTGTACATTGGCACTTTTCCATCCTCTTAGAATTAGTTTTATCGAATGATGATTTTGTACATTGACGATTTTTATGAAATTATAATTGAGATCACTGCAGCTATTTCGTGAGATGTGATAAAAGTTTGAATTAATTTGGGTTGAAAATACTGCACTGATCTGATTCTTATACGGCTGTCACTTTCACAATAAATTAGGAAACAAGCTATGCAGCAATTGAATTAAGAGTTTCAAACCGACTTCGAAGTTCCTAAATGAAAAATTAGCTCGAAGAAGCAATTTTCAATAGGATCTTGCCTTATACACATTATGCAAAACACAGAAAATTGGAATTTTTCAATGAGATGAAGATTTAGTCAAAATTAATTGTTTTTATTTCTAGAATATTCGAAGATTTTTGTGGACTTTCACTGTCACTTTAAAGTGTTTGTGAGATTCCCATTTAGAGTTTTATATCCTCGACTGAAGTAGTTAACTGATGAATACTCATTAGCTCATTTTCTTAAGAATCTCACATTATATAGCTTTTATTGAATTGATGCAATGTGTTACTTTCACAAAAAAAAAATTGCGCCGAAGTCTAAAATTTTTTGATCTTTATTATAAAAGATTCGTCTATTGGAAGTGAAATGAATAATAATGAAAAGAAAGCTCGGAAGGAATGAAGGATACAATTTTGATTTTCTGTTTCCAATGTATCTTTCCCCTTGTTAATATACGAATTTATTATCGTAATAAAAAATTGTTTGGATGTCAAAACCAGCATTCCCTTTGTACCCTGAGACTGTTAATATTTAAAATATATTTTATAATCTAGTCTGTTAACTTGCCGCTCTTTTGTGCAATAATTCAACTTTAATAAATTGTACTTGCTTCATTTAATCACTTGAAGATTGTATATAAAAAAATAGAGAAAAACAAATTTTGCATAATTGATACATTTGTATGAATAATGATGGAACATTAAATTTTAATATGCGGACTTTTGGTCTGCAACCAATTTGGTGATGGATTCTTATTAAAGTAATACTGAAATGAAATGGATTTTTTTGTTTCTCTAGACTGGGTGATATCGGAAATGTTTGACTTTCATTTTTCAGCAATATGGTATGAAAAGAATTAATGCCCTTGGTGCATGGTTGCCAATCTTGGACATTTCTCGAATCAGAGAGGGAACGATGGATCAATCGTAATTGTACACGCCAACTCACGCCCATCTCCCTGCATTAGATCAAGTATCCCCTGAAGATGCATACTACAAATGTTGGCGAAACTTTCGGTGAAATATTTCCTAGACCACGGCCAATAAGCCTGAAAGGCTCTTTCAAGCCTCAGGTTATTCACGAATAAGGCTCTATAAAATATTTTTAGGAAAGACACTAGATTCAGAATTTAAATTCTAAAGGTGAACTTCAAGTAGGAACACGACTTCTCGGATATTTTTCGAAGGTTCTAGCACTTTCAGTTTTTTTGGAAGTGACATCAACTTTCGTTTTTCAAATGGGAAGACCCATTTTATTGCATAAATTGATTCTCCATTGAATTCTGAGTCTTTTTGATTCCAATAGTTTGAATTTTCCAGAGAAAATGCGCGTTAAATGAGGAAATACGAAAAAAAATCTTAGAATTAAACTCTGTTGAAATACAGACAACTTCGAGGTTTTTTCATTAAAAATTTTCATTTTTGAGAATCTCCGAGAAGAAAGGTTGATGCTTCTTTTTCGATAGCGTGATTTTCAGAATATGATACAGGTGGTCACAAATTCTTTATTAAAGTTAGAAGTAATGAAACATCAAAAAATCGTTTTTTTCAAATTGGAACCCCATTTTCTCGAAGCATTTTCGAAATCTTGGTAAAAAAATAATAGGAGCATACATCCAAGACTTTTATCCCAAAATGAATATTTTCCGAGATATTTGGACGCTACTAGATCTCGAAACTTCTAATATATCACTCAGTAGACTACAGCTATTTGCTTCAAAAGTAGAAGTTTTTATGAAGATTTTGTTTGAACGATATGGGATACTGATGATGCCGAATAAGGCTGAAACCAGCATATCTCTTCTGCAAAATCTGATATCTCCAACCCCATGACATATCATAATATGTGAGCCTAGAATTTGAAAATGGTATTCATTTCGATAAGTACTATTTTGAAGTTATCTATCTGTAAAGGCAAAAAATTTTTTGTTTTTCTATTTTTTCCTTCAAATGTCTGCTTGTGACAACTTGTACTTCGGGAATTAACTGTGTCTATGTATGTGAAGATTGATGCAAATTCGAGGGTCACCTTCCCATTATTCTCACACATGTTCAATGGGATTTAAATCGGGTGTACAGGGTGGCCACGGCAAAGTATGGCTAAAGAAGTTGAAATAGCTGAGTTCATTGTGTTTCGATGTCTCAATTATTTCGTATGTTGAAAACGATGATTTCGTTTTTATTTTTTACGCTCCTATCAATCATTTATCGTTATCGCAAATTTTGGATTTTTTAGAACTTCTAAACTGAACGTTAATGATTATTATTATTATCATGAACAGGGGTCGTTGTGGCTTCGTTCAGCCCTCCGAGAACTTCGACCACAAGGATCTTTTGTTCTTTACCCAACTCTTTCATTTAAATCCCAAGGAGGCCATCAATGGTATTGATGAATCCAACGACATCCTTAGGAACCTTGGCGGTTACTTCATGTGGATCCAGAACTGACTTCCCAATGTGAATGGTTCTTAGTTCCGCCAGCTCTGGACAGTTGCATACCATGTGTTCAGCCGTTTTTTTCTCTGATCCACATAGCCTGCAGGTTTGATCTGCTGACTTTCCCATGCGATACAAATGATATTTATATCGACAGTGTCTCGTCAGCAGACCCACCATTACTCGAAGCTCAGCTCGTGGCACCTTTATGAGCTTCCTGGTGTAGGTCGGCGAGAATTCCACAAATCTCTTGGCTTGCGCAAGTCTGGGAGTATTTCTCCAAAGCGTTAAACGTTAATGATACGATTTGTACATTTAATTAACTTATTCCTACAACTGCGATTAAAACGCCAATTATTATGTATTTGTTTATTGAAATTATAAATAAGTTAAAATATCACATCATCTTCAGTGGAATGAATAAAAACAATATTGGTGAAAAATCTTATCTATACATTTATACTGGCAATTACAATAACAAACAATTCTCGCGTATCTTACAATAAAATATGAAACTTTATGGCAGTAGTCACTGTCCTTATTCATTCATTCTTTCTAATCATACCTTGTCTTTTCAGATGTTTCAAAGCGCATTTAGCTGCGGTGCATTTCGCGATACGATAATTCCTTCCGATTCCCTTGAAAGTACCTTTACCGAAAACTTCAACAGAAACCCTGACACGTCTTCCGTCTGCCAATTTTTCGGGTTTTCCGAATTTAGCGGTCTCCGGTTCAAGTTCTAAAAGTTCTCTTATCGGCGATTTCGGTACTTTATTGCTGAACTGTTCGATTTCCGCCTTCATCATTTTATGGTAGACCGACCATACAGCATCTAGGGACATCTCGGAATCCAAGAAAATGGCCCCTGCGATAGATTCAAAGATGTCTCCAAGAGCTTTAGGTACTTCTACATCCTCTACTTCTTCAGCATCCGTTTCTATAACAAGGTATAATTCTTCAACGAGACTGTGACCGCATTCTTCCTGGAGCCTTATGAACTTTTCGATCACTTCGTTCAAACCCGGTGATAGGTGCCGGAAGTATTTGTGGAAACCATTTCGTACAGCAAGGGATGCGAATATGGTGTTATTGACTAATGCAGAACGTAAATCCGTTAAAGCCCCTGGTGAATGCATCCGAGGATCTTCGTAAAGATGCCTGGTTATAAGATAGTCAAGCACTGCGTCTCCTAAAAATTCCAACCGTTGGTAACAATCTGTTATTCTATTCGGTGAGTACGAAGCATGGGTTAAGGCTTGTAACAAGTACGAACGATCTTTGAATTTGTAACCAATATGGTTTTCAAGCTCGTTGTATCCGTTAAGTAGGATTTCCAGTTCTCTCTCGGAGTCTGGTAAGTGCCTGAGAAGGGGAGAATGAGGTAGTTCAAATTCACCGTAAGTGTTGCCGTCTAGTTGAGGTAAAACTTTAATTCCCAACCATGACATGAAGAGGAGGGCCCCTCTTGGTCCACAATCTATCAAATAAGCGCCTATTAAAGCTTCTACGCAATCTGCAATGCTTTTATCTGGAATACTGTGTTGGGTCACCAAATTATAAGGGATGGAGTTGGGAAAAGCAATCTCTTCACCTTTCTCTTTAACCATAGAACAAATGTCCTCTAATGTCATGTCTCTTGTCGCTTCCATGTCGGCCATTGTCCAACAGTTGGCGGGGTACTGAGCTGCCAGTAAAGCTTCCTCAAGTTCCTTCGGAACGTAAAAACAAGGAGGTAACCAGTTGTCGTGAGGATCGAACTTAGTAGCAATCATAAACTCACCTAAATTTTTCCGTTTTCCTAACCGGTACAGGTTCAAGTTGCTGACTTGTTTGGAACGTAAATGACTCAGCTTTCCCTCGTGGATGTTCTCATACTTCGAGTACAGGTAGTTTGTGATGGCGTACTTCAAGAAAGAATCCCCTATAGTCTCCAGTCTTTCAAGGTTGATGCCGTCGTTGGCATTCGACATCGTCAAAGCCTGCAAGAGTAAATTGGGACTGGGGCCCGGGTGATTGTCCAAAGGGGGTTGTGCATCGAATTTGAAAGTATTATTTTGTATATCACAGTTGTAGATGGTTTTCCTGAATTTTTTTGGACTACAAACGATTTGTTTTGGATTAACGTTGAGTTCGTTGAAATCAAAATCAGAAATCGATAATTTCTCACAAATTTTTGGAGTATTTTGGGTTTCGTCGTTCTTAACGAATGGAGAGTTGTGCCGGATTAACATTCCTGATTGCAGAATGTTTTGCATGTTTCTGTCACAGGCTTCGTCGAATTTCCTTTGTAATTCTTCTACGTTTCCTAAATTATAGTCAATTTCTGACCAAACGTTATTGTACTGTTTTATTGGCACTACCTCCTCTTTGACTTCCTCAGATTCAACGGCTTCAGCCAGGTAGTTACCGGTGAATTCTATTCTACAACCTCCGATATCATCGTTGGAATCGTTGTCGGAGTAGGATGATTCCGAGCAAGAATAGTCATCGTAATCGTCTGCAATCATCCAGCTTGTAGGTGAACTATACTTCACTTCAAATTCATTCTCATCTTGTTCAAACCCAGCCATGTCATTCGACCAAGTTCCTATAGCCCAGCCAGATTTTTCAACATCGCTATGTTCGGATATCTTAGCCACTTCGAGGTCTAAGTCTTCACTATTGTCGATTTCAATTTTTTTAATTTCCTCGATTTCCTCAGGCAACCCGTTTTCCATCTTCGCCTCTTCCTTGGTTTTCTTTATGACGTCGCAGAGGCTCCATCCGAAATTTAAGGCAGGCCATTTGAAATTTTCCTCGAGTTCCGCAGTTCCAAGCAGCAACTCGACGGCTACTGTTTTTCGTATCTGATCTGCTAGGAGTAGAGCGTTTATCCGGTATAAAATGCAAGGGAGACACACAGCTTTACGCCATAAAGAAGCTGGGAAAGGGTGTATTGCGCACAATTCCGGAACCAATATCTGTTTTTGTTCCAAATTTTCTCTTTTTGCTCTTTTAGTTTCTTCGCTACTTGTCGGTAAAGCCACTCCTTTTCTATTAACATAACGAGGTGTCAAAAAATTCAACCTTGCTGAAGTGTGATCCACGTCTAACAAGTGCTGCGAGAAGTTTTGTATCTGGATGTCGTATTTCTTCAGATAATATTCTTCGAACGTAGCATATTCCGATCCAGGAAACGAAGACTTCGGACTTAAATTCTTGCATATTTCAGCCACGTAAAAGTACTGGGGTTGGTCCTGATTTCGATACCAAGGCATGACTACAGCATCCTCGTATTTCGTAGGGTCGAACTTGTAGCTTTTTCGCTCCTCCTCTGGTACAATCTCAGGGAGGATAGTCAAATTTTCATTAATCAATTCTACGAACTTCCAATCTATAACCGTTTTGTTCGAATTCGATGACGTTGGTACAACGAGGTAAGAATTCAAGGAGGCATCTGGGTTGAAAAGCATCAGGTATTTCTGCAGCCGAAGCACCCTGGTGAAGGTGTAATTCAAGAATTCCCTGAGTTGAGATATCTGTTCTGGTGTTAAGATGATGTTGCTTGAACACAATTCAAGATCCACGCTAACTTCTCCGGATCTCGTGAATATTGGAAACGAGCTGATTTTCGGGATTTTTTTCGAGGTTAAAATACCGAAACTTTGTGGGAAATCTTCAGGAGGGTATATTTTTCTTCCTCGAGTATTCTGTTCCTCTGGTAAAGGACATGTTAAAGTCATCACAATCTTATAAAAGTAACTGGGTTCACCTGGTACCGGGTGGCACCCTAAAAGTGCATCGGCCACTTTCTTGTAATAATATTGCCTTCGTTTAGTCGTTCCTGGTCTAGGTTCGACATTTTCTCGTGCCAATTCCTCATCAACTTCGTCTAACGGAAATATATTCCAATCTTCCTCGTTCGCTACAAAGTTCTCCTTTCCGATAGGTTGAAGGTTATTGTCCAACTCTCCAGTCTTATGCAGCAACTGACAAGCCATGAAAGCTGCCGCTCTCCTAGCTAACAACCCGTTGAGCATGGGCGGACTAAAAATTGTTTCTTTTACTGGTGAATTTATGGGTAATCTTATATGGCACACGTAACCTTCTTGAATTCTTTCTTCCCCCAAATCGGAGTTAATTTGGTGAACGTATCACTGGGTAACTTGGCACAATATTTATTTATCAAGGTCACAGCGTTAGAAAGAGTTACAGACGGTGCGCCTTCTTCTTTTAACGGTTGGTACGGTTCGCAGAGAGCTGAGAAGCTATCGGCGTAATATTCCTCTTTTTTTTGCGGCTCTAAGCTGCAACACCGTTGAAGCAAGATATTTTCAATCTCGTTATATTGCGATAATTTTTTTATATATTCGGTGGTTTTGTCTTGGTTTATGAGCGATATAAAATGAGCGTAAGATGCTCGCGCCCTCGCTTTACTCTGTATGTAACTATGAAACATCTCAGGCAAATCGAACCTAACAACTAAATTGCATTTTGGTAAATCACAGCCTTGTTCTAATACAGAAGTGGATATCATTATGTTAACTTCGTGAGCGCGATACTTTCTCAGAACTTCCTCGTGTTGTTTGTGTTCCAATTCCGCTTCCTTAGGTTCTTTTGTTGGATCTGCATTTTTTTCTACAGCGAACTGAGTGGAGACCCAGAAGTAATCGTCGTCATTTTGGGATATTACGCATAATAGACCAAATAATGCCCTGGCTCGGTAGCAGTCTCCGACAAATGTTAAGCAGCAAAGGGAATCCTCGGTTTGATTCTTCTGGATGAACAATCTTCTTGGAACTCGACCACCTCTCCTCGCCCTTATTAAGTTTACTTCGTTCTGCTGTTCCGGCAATACATCTTGCTGATTCGTCTTTTCGATATTCGGCTTGAATTTCTTCAATATATCCAAATATCTCAGTATCTTTGGTGTTGAGAAATTCAGAATTTTCTCAACGTCTGACAAATCTTTTGTGTGGTCATCGCATATTGCGTGAATTTTTACTAAAACTGTGGAAACCATACATAATAAAAGAAAATGTCTTTCATAAGGAACTTTTATTTTGAGCTTCTCTATTTTAGCTAACATTCCTAAAGCTGCTTGTTGAGCACACCAAGCTCCCATATCGGTTAAAATTGACAATAATCTACTCAATAAATTTATTGGTTCGTCGACTGGATTGGGCGCTTGCCTCATTTCTTCTAATAAATCTGCTTCATATATTTCACTGGGATCGAACCTATGTTCTCTTAAAAAACTGAGGGCGTCCAGTATTTCATTCCTTATTAAAATATTTAAATCATTATTGGTACCTAGGGCACATTCGACAACATATTCTTTCGGCCTGCAAGACAATCTTATGAGGGTAACAATTTCACTAGACGTGTCGACTTTTGAATGCAATAGTTTTTCCAACCTTAATAATTCACTTTCGAGATATTCTGGTCGCAAATCTAGACCTAGTAAACTAGCCGAAAATCCTAATATTCTAGGTTTCTCTTCCGTATTTTGATAAAGGTCCATCAACTTATGTATCACCATCTGACGCTCACCATAAAGACAATCATCTATAATTAATAATTCAAATTTACTAAAATCCATCAGGTCAAACTCTATCAACTTCTGACAGATGTCTGCATTCACTAAAACAACTTCGTTTGCTCCCAAAACATTATCCCAATTTTCTTCATCTATGCTATTTGTAGTGACTAGTGCAACCACATTCAAGTCGGTGATTAATGTGATTTGAGATCCAATAACTGAAATATTCTGATCATCTAATAAAAAAAGGGATTTTTTCAATGTATTTCTCATTTTCCATGAAAATTCCTGAAGTAGTTTGATGACGATAAATGATTTCGCTGATCCAGTGCTTGAACAAACAACAGTGTTCCTTTTCTTAGCTGATTCTAATAATTCAACTTGGTATTCCCTTGGTGTGAATGTATGAGAATAAACATTCTCATTAGAATAATACGACATTTTTACAGGAATTTGGTTAATAAACTTCCAGTGCTAGTTTGATGAAGTCAAATCCATCGTTTTTAGAATGCCCTTGAAATTTCAGTTCTGCTTAGATCAACTAACCATTTGAAACGATCATTGTTTTGAAATACAAACTGGTTACATTACATTTTCATAGCAAGTTCCACTTACTGATTGTTTTGATTTCATCTAAAATTTGAATTTGCACTTCTTTTAGATTTCATGTTCATAGTATAATACATATAATACAAAATTTCATACATAACCTAACTTGAAAATATGACATCCGCGCTACGCGTACTTTGAACTAAATAATTAAAATGCGTCAATGAATCTACTTTCCGCACTCATCCAATCGGCGGTACTTCCATTCTTCAAAGAAAACCATTGACCTATTGGTACTGTATAATAGGTCAATGAAGAAAACATAACAAATGATCAGTGAACGTAGAGAGAGAGCCACGGGTACTTTTGTGAGATAGAAGAAAAAACAGCTTATTGGCGGCGTTCGGATTCAACGTCGGATAAAGTGCGTGTGTCGAACGCTGGGCGCACTCAGTTGTTTGAAATGTTGCCGATCGTTTTCGAACGACGTCGGGTGTTATCTTCTCTCTCTTTCTAACTGCAACGTGAGGTTAATTCAATATTTTTCAGATGATATATCAAGAGTATGAAGATATCTTATTTAATTCAATTTTCTATCAGTGAATACTAAAAGTGGCTATTTTATTAAAATTCCTAGAATGAATGCAGAAGTAGCTGGATGATAATCGCAGGAAATAAATAAGATTGAGGGTTTTTATTTACACCACTTTGAAAAAAATGAGATGACTCTCATTCTTTAGATTTTCCTGCCCTGGAAAGCTGCAAATGTATTTTGTATTCAAAAGTATCAGTAGATTTCACACCAATAAGCAAACGAAAGTTTTCTGACAGCCTTTAAATTAATAAAATTTTTGGAGCAAAATATTCAATTGAAGGAAATGTAAGTAAACGTACTACATTACTGTAATATAATATGTGATAAATAGACTTTCTATTTTATGAGGCGGGGCATCACAAAGGAAATAAGATACAGCATTGCTGTAAATAAATAAAATTTTTGGAGCAAAATATTCAATTGAAGGAAATGTAAGTAAACGTAATACATTACTCTAATATAATATGTAATAAATAGACTTTCTATTTTTTTGAGGTGGATCATTCACAAAGGAAATAAGATACAGCATTGCTGATGAAGCTAAAAGTATCAACTGTGGCCGATCTTGAGGAAGTATGCAGTCTTGTTCATGCTATTTTGTTTGTAGCCAAATTTGTTGTAAAATCCAGGATGACCAATTGTCCTGATATTCATTTATTGAGGAATGTACCCAAAATCAGTAGGTTAAGTGGTATTTATATTGGAAGTAGATATTATCAGTAATGAAAATGATTTTAGGTTGATGCATACCAGTTACAGAAATTAATTTTGGTAAAACATTCTGTGGAGCAAGACCACGCCTGATGACGAAGCAGCTATCCTCAGAAGAGAAAATAATAATAATGCATGAATCGTAGTGGAAACTGCAATATGTTGTATGTCCAACATTCCAAGTTTTCAGGAGAGACAGCAAATTTTTCCAATACGCTTGATATTTATTTCACCTCTGAATGATAATACCATAGTTTTTCTTGTTGACATTATGACTTTTTGTATACAAATTATTTCTGTTTTCATCGATTAAGACTTTTTCTGAGTTGTTTTGAAAATGAATGATTCAATTACATAACACCAATTGCATGATGTGCAGATTAACAAGTTGGCCAGAGTGGTGCAATAAAATAATGCTAGATTATTTTTGAGATACCACATACAGCGGTTTCCATCATGATATATTAATGTAACTTAGTATTTATTAAATGTTCTTCAAAAGATACACTGTTTTATTTAAGAGCTTTATTCACTGTAAAAAACAGGGTAAAAATATAAAATCCATTCATGATTATAATATTTAGTATTTCTATCATATCTTGCATATTTCTCAGCATCAGGAGAACTTCTATTTCCTGGATTATTTGTCGACTGGGCACCCAATCAGGGTTATCAATATTTTCTAGATAGCCATCAAATAAACCAGATTTTTAAATAATTAAGAAATATCTGGATTGGTATCTGGAATAGAAATAATTTCATTTGATAATAATTTTAAACTTGTTTTTGAAAATACTAACTTGCTTTTTTCAAATACTTACCTTGAACATTGAATTTGGATTTGTAACAGATGAATAATAAACTCACCACCATATGTATTTATCAATGTATATGAAAATATTTTTTTTTTACCACAGACAAGTGCTTGGCACTTTTTCTCCTGTATTGTTAATGGTTAATAAACATAATTCATTTTTAATAAACCTTGAATATTATGGAGGTGTACTTCATTTTCTTTGTGAATAAAGTATTCCATTATCCTAGACTATCACGTGTATAAAATTTGAAATTACACTCATCTTGAAAAATAAAAATAATAAACTACCTTAAGAAACTAAATACTAGAAATTCCTCCGTAAAACAAACTTTAAAAATTCAAATGTGTAAATAAACGATATCTGCGCAAGACGAGTAATTGTTACCTACCTATTTTCTTGGTTGCAAAGTTGTACATCCGGACGAACGTCCCAAGTGATTCCGAACGGGGGTAAAATTTACCCGACGTCGATTCCGAACGGCTTGGGCGCACACCGGACAACGTCCGACGTTGATTCCGAACGCCGCCATTGGGGGCAAAACATTGGAAGAGTTCTCTTGAGTCGAATCGATGAATTTTTTAGTTTCATTTGGGTTTTTCTATATAATTGTGTGTGTAATTATCGTTATGGTGCTGAAATAATTTTTTACCTTTGATTTTTCACTATGGTAAAGGCCTATTGGGCATATAATTGTACACAAACAGAGATAAACAACAGGCAGTGGAATTTCATTTTTCACGTGAGTCTACTTATAAATTATAGTTCTTGAATTATCATAGTAATATTCAAAATTCTGCAGGTTTTCCAGTGATTCAAAACATAGTTCTTATGGGTCTTGGCAATGAAAAGAAAAAGATCTGCTAAGAAGGAGATTAAAGCAGAATTTACTTCTGATAAGAAGTTTGAGACAGATCTTCCATCAACTATAAGTTGTTTTCAATTATGCAGTATTTTTATATATTCAGGTTTAAAATATTTTCAGTTCTGATAACTCCTTGGAGAATAGAAATACTGATACCCCAAATTCTTTTGAAAAACCTCCGATATGGAAAAAAACGAATTTTTCTCTATCCTATATTTTTTGAGCCTCTTGAATTAATCATTTTGCAGGAGGAGGCAATATTCTGCTTTGAAAACTGCAGTAGCCAAAATGTGCAAAAAAAATGAACTAGAGAGCAACTAGGTTACAAACTTGAAAGAACTCATAATGCAAGTAAAAAATCAAACATATATTCGTGGCCTATGAAGAATTATTGACAAATGCAAATTAATGCATATGTTAATAATTTTGTCTGGTAGTAGCCCTTTCAGATTTTTATTTTATTTTGGCTCAGCTCAAATAGGTGCCTCCTCTTTCCAGAAACCAATTCGAAGGTATAGATAATAATATTTACTTTCTTTTCTACATCGGGGGTAAGTAGTAATTATTAAGCATTCTTCAATCTTGTAATCCAAATTAATTTTATGTTTTCAGATTTCTGGGTTGAATTGTCTTGATTGTTTATACGACTCAAATTTTCATCAAACAATGAACATTCTGAGCAGTTTAGAACATTTGCTCTTGCTCTCAACTTTTATTTCATATTTTTGATCAGGATCTTCTGAATAACCACCTTCTTCAAGTAGTGTACATTATTTTAGAAGTACATTTCAATATAAGAATACATCACAAAAATAAAATCACCATCGAAACAAAACATTCTATTCGACGAATGTTTATCAAATTAATAAATTTCAAAGGACAATAATTTTAAGCTTTGTAATTTATTTATTACTTATTCCGATTTGTAATTCAATTTGAATTATTCCTTGAGAATCATCATAAATATTCAAATTCTCTGTTCAACTTGAAAATAAATTTATTTAAATAATTTTTTCTTTTCAATCTCTTGTTCGTCCATGTGGTAATAGTTGTATTAAAAAAATTGATACCATTTTTGGCTCAAGATTGGAAGAAAAACATATACATTTGGGCAAGAAGATAACGCGCTTCGAAAAAGCGCACAAAATAAATGCGTTCTGTTAATTATATTTAATTTGAATAAGTAAATTTTCGATCAGCGGCTTTCGACTAATCAGTTTAAAGTATTGTACAATATTTTGAAGTCTTCATGATGTACAAACCTAAAAAATAATAAACCATTGATACGGAATAAACGCATTGTTGTGAACGAATATATTCATACAGAATTTATTCTTTCAAAACTACAATTATTATAGAAACGTTCAATTTCTTGATAATTTTTTTCAATATCTCATTAATTTTATTCCTAAAAACCACATAAAATGTTTAAAATTTCTCTTTCATTCGGAAACAAATTCATTCAACTTAAATTAATACGTTTTTGTTATCAAAATCTTTGCTAACCAACAGAATATTACAAGGAATTATAAGTTAGAGTCTCACTCTTAAAATCAGATGAGTGGGTACGTCAAAATTATTGTATAACTATTTCAAATTCAAGAAAAAACCCAAAATCTCCACGAATTCAGTTCAAACGCGGCGTTTCTTGCCCCGAATCAGCTGATTTTTATCTTCGTACCCAGCATTACGCCGCATCTGACGGTTAGACTCCTTCCATGTGTTATTAGTCACTGCAAATGATAGATTCCAATAGGTTGCTAACACTGAGTTTTATCTAACTCAGTGGTTGCTAATTTGAATCTTGTTTATATAACGGCTTATTGTATGGCATTTTTCTATTTTAATTTTAGTTCGAAAAACCCTCGTGTACAAACTTCAAAAAATGATGAAATTGAAAAAACTTCTGAAACGAAATAATTTATTGGTACTCATAAAAAGCAAAAAAACAAGAACCATGTAATACTTATAATTAAAGCAAAAGTTCCTCAAAACTCTTAAGTAATCGCTGCATGTGAATCTGAATTTGTGATTTCAAAGTTAACTAGTTTACTACCGTTTGTTAAGCACAGATCAGTTCTTTTAATTTTCCAATTATTCTCTGAAAAGGGGTCCCTAGCTAACGCAAACATTTGTTCAAAGACACCAACACAAACACTATTTACGTGTAAAGTTCCTTTTACTACGATAATGACTAATCCATGTGGGTCCATTTGTGCTTCCAAACTATCTTTCAGCAAATTTGGATTAAAGAATAAATTATATTGGTTTTTGATACCAGTCAACGTTTCTGTTAGTGCTGTTGGATCATTACAAAGGTTTTTAACATTTGTATCTCCATTTAAAACAAGCTTCAGGTTCAAAACCCCATCTGGAAAAAAATGCTCTGGGGTTAGTTCGTTTCCATTCAATAACTTGTAGAACCAATCACTAAACTGCTCAGCTAGAAGTTTCACAGTTTGTTTCAAATCAACTTCATTGTACTGATTGGTTTTTGCTACAATCAAGGATTCTTCGTTCTCAGGAGTTGCCTCGTTAATTTGCTGTTGACCATGATCATTTATTGAAATTTCATCGTTTGTAGACTGACTACAACCTACATACGATTTTGATATTTTAATTTCTGTATTCGTACTTAGTTCACTACTTTCATTGGTCCAAAAATGCAAAATTTTGTCTATAATATCAGGTTTGGTGATTGGCAATTTCACAGAAACATTTTTGTCATACAAATAGGACAGCAATTTTTCTCTCGTAAAAACTTTTCGTCGAAGGAGGCTTCGTACATCCTCAGAATAGTTCAGAATCACTTTCACTGTATCTGTAACAAAACTGTTATAACTTCCAGAGTAATATAAGTGAAGTTCTTTACCGTCTCTTGAATTTATTTTATTTTTTAGCAGTCCTCCTGTTATTGTTATCGCTAAGGATTTAACTTCATCGTCAGTTAGTATATTGATTATGTCCACGACGTTGTTAACATATTCGGAAACTCTAGGATTTTCCATTTCCATAGCAGGAAAACATCTCCCACACCCACTGATAGCAGATTAATAAATATCTGTAATATCTCCTATTATTTGGAGTTTCAAATTCTAAGGCATAGATAAATAAGGTTTCTTAGGTTAACCTTGAGCCACAGAACACTTGAGCTATCGTAAGCAGGGTCTTGACACCTTCCTACCCCCACCCCAAATAGTATTTTTAGTTGAGACAACAAATACTCGTGTCGCTGCATACGCCAATATTTAGTGATATCGTCAATAGATGACTCTGTTTGAGGTTTTTAGTCGTGTTTCGTGTTTGTCAAACATATGTTTTTGGTAATTGTCTAGACTGATCCGAAAATTGACGAAAAATTCAGTAAGCACTAACCTTAATATGCAGAAGAGGAATCTTATTTCAGATTTATCTGGTCGGTCTTGGTTCTTCTAAAAAAAATTCTCAAATTCATTGACGGTCCAAATCAACACTTCAATTTTCAAGTCCGTTATAATATTTCAGTTTCGTGGCCTTTTTTCATTATGAATACAAAATTCTCGATTTTTTCCTAATTTATAGCCTTCTTTATCACTGGATTTCCCTAAAATGTGATGATTTCTAAGCAGTGGCGTAACGTACACCCCCGCAGACCCCGCGGTGCGGGGGGGCCCAGGCGTTGGAGGGGGGCCCGGGCGTTGTGGGGGCCTGATCTTCGAGAGAAAATTCAAATAATTTCATCGTTGAAGAATATGAACATGACCTCAGTTCTGACCTTAACTTCCGAATAAACATTTTTAGAATTTCATTGAAATCAGAGATTCAGAAAAGATCATCAATACGACAGTTAGCTTATCTCCTGTTTTCACAAAATTTTTCGATTGCAACTAGTTTCCCAGATCTCTGTACTGCTTTGATGTTATTTTCAATATAACCTGTTACTGCAGCGAGGGCAGAGCGATGCTTCTAAGAATTTAAGTTAATATAGAACTAGCTGACCCGGCAGACTTCGTACTGCCTCAAAAAAGCAACTTTAATATTATAATAAACTATTATGGTATAATACCTTGAAAGTGGACATAAAATTGTCATGTACAGTATGTGTTGCGCCAAATTGTTTTTTTTTTGTCTAAATCTTAGGCAGCTGTAGAATGCCACTCGAGAATACTGTGATTTATTTATATCGAAGTTCCATTCTATGGTCTCCTGATAGTCCCTTCTTAACATCATTGGACACTTTTTTATGGGGATATTTGAAATATAAAATGCTCGTCCGCAAAATATTGAAGAAATTAAATTCAGAATGGAAGAAGAAATTGAGAACCTCAATATATTCCATAAATGTTGAAGAAAATCTTCAAAAACTTGAAAAAAAGATATCGACTCTGTCTAGAAGTAAATAGGGGTCATTTGAATCCCTTTTCAGTTAATAAATAAATAATATAAATATCAGGAGTCATTATCCACGGTTCCTTTGATATGAAAAAATCGCATCGTTCTCGTGTGGCATTCCACAAATGCCTTTGATTTAGAAGAAAATATCTATATTTATAGAAAAGTGCCAGAGATACTCTCAATAAGGTGTATATATTTGAAATCAGAAGAAAGAGCTCTACCGCTGTTAACCGGAGCAACATCTATTGGCGTTATTCGCAAGAAAAAAAATTATTTCCTATTTTTTTTTCCTTTTCATCAAATTTTTCAGGGTTTTATGATATTTTATGTTAACCCCGCCGTAGAAGAATCCAACAAAAAAACTTTCATAAAAAACAGTTCATCCAATCTTGAGTTATAAATGGTGTAACCAACAATATGGCCGACTTAGTTTTATATATTAAGATTATTTGAGAAGTACAATGACCCAAAAAAGATTAAGCGGGCCCAGTTTGTTGAGAATTGAGAATAATCGAGCCAGGAATATGCACCTTCACGAAGTAATAAATGAATTTGCAAACAAAGAAATCAACCACTCAAGTTATTTACCCATTTACTTCAAGTAACACAGTATTTTCTGGGATTGATAACCATATTTGAAATAAAGATGCAATTATGTATATTATTCACCACAAATTTTGAATAATATTTCAATAAATAAAGTATAGAAAGTATTACTTCAAGTGATATTTCGGAGTAATTTTGGTGGTGTTACACCTAAACCATATACTTTTCTTAAATAAAGTTTTTTTCAATAAATACGCATGCCCGTACGAGGGGGCCCGAAAACTAATTCTGCGGGGGGCCCAGTCGAAATTCGTTACGCTACTGTTTCTAAGTGTGTACAATCCGGTGATATGATGGCAATTTTCATTGCTACGTCATACGAATCACGTTATATTGCGCTGTTGACGTAGAAATGAAGATGAGTAGATGACAAATATCATTTATCTCACATAATGACAAAAAGTCCCCGCCACAGACTTGAAGAATAAGTGTTCGTTTAGGATAACCCTCAATGACTTTTAGTATTTTAGAAAAAAAAACCAAGACCTGAAAACAGATTCTGCATATCAAGGTTAGTGCTTACTGAATTTTTCGTCAATTTTTGAGATTTTCGGGTCAGTGTAGACAATTACCTCATTTTCTGTATATTTATATTATATTTGTATATTTTTGTATAGAGAACAGTAATAAATATATTTGTGAAGTACTATTGTTTTCAATTGCTTAGAATTCAGAAAAGGTGAGCCTACTGAAAATCCTAAAATGCAAAATAAGAACGTAATTTGAATTTCGCGCCAAGCCTGCCGAAAAATGTGATAAAGTAGTAACCTGTACTATACTAGTTGAGACAACAACCGCTTGGCGTTTAAAAAAGTTGTTTTCATCATAGAACGTCAGTGTCCGATCTAATTTACTTTGTTATCTGTGATCGGAAGTCCATTTTTTCTGTAGACTGCAGAACCAGAAACGTTTAGACCTACTGGCGATTAAACTACTGATTTGTCGGAAAATGAAAATTTATTCAATAAGGGCACATAAAAAATTTAAATCTTTTTAGGTAAGGTTAATTCACTGAAATGTTTTCCTTTCCATGTTAGAATCATCAGATTAAATTGAAGTGTATTTATGATAACTGGAAATGTACAGGGTGTTTCAAAAAAGGTGATCTCGTTTTTAGGATAGATAACGAAAGGCTTTACGAAAATTTTTTACTGAAAAAAACCCAATTATTTTTCAGTTTTCTATCTATCTGAGAGATGAATATTCAAGCAGTCTCTTGTAAGAATCTTAACGGAAAATTCTGAATCAGGTTAGTTCAACTAATAGTATAGTGGAACAATGAAACAAAATTTTAATTATAAATATTTGTATTTTTGGCAATATGTACATTTTCCTAAGTATACACAAACACAGGACAACAAGTAATATAAAAATTATATCATCGGAATGGAACATGTACCAATTTGGCGAATTTAATATTTACACACTTTAAAACTAATTTTTTAACTGAACAAATAAAAACCGGAGAGGGCCAAATTAATGTGGCACTGGACTTAAATAAACATGAGATAATCACAGACCATTTAAATCAAAATCTGGATGTGTTTCAGAGGCAACTTTCAACAATTAGAGGGTGGATTACAAATTTATACTAGTATTGCCTTCATTTTTAATACAAAATTGATTACTTCATCCATTTTGATTGATTAGTTAGAACACAGCAACAGAAAAATCGCGTCATGTTCTCAATGAGATGCTGCAGTACTCGAAAACTGGGGCTTCTACCGTTCTAAACGAAGCACTCAGTTTCACATTTTTTTTTTAATGAAACATTTACAACACTCAAAAGGACCTTTCCCCGATTTTGGTTTTTGCAGCATATCAGCTAGGGAGGTAGCTTATGGAATTACAGCAGACAATGCTTATGCCTTGGTCAACTGTTTTGTCAATTATTTGTACTTATTTAATATTACTATACTGTTTTTACATACAACAGGAAGCATTCACCTTTGTAATTTCAAGAGGAGGAAATCAACATACGAAACAATCCATTTGGATAACATAAACCTATAACAAAACATAAAATCGAAAATAGCAATGAAAGAAAATTTTTTTAAACGAATGGATCGTATGTTTTTATTCCATTACTCTTCGCTCAGTAATTTCATACAGAGAAGCATTTCTTTATGATGTTTTATTCTATGTACCTAATATATTTATATATATACATAAATACTAACTTGTATAAACAACAATCTTTGGTTGAATAAAAATGAAACAATTAATAACTAAATCAAGATGAACGCAAGGAAATCATTTTCAAATATGATCCAAGAATATTTCGAAATATCATCAGGCAAACCCATTCTCTGATATAAAATTTTTCCGAGAATAACACCCAATATTAATCGAAAAATCTTGATCTTCAACAAAATTAAAACAAGGTTTCAGGAAACATCATCACAAAATTATGGCCAATTCTTGAACTTAGCAATATCCCTGGAAATAACACCGAATTCAAGAACTACCCCTTAAAGAACAGAATTCATAACTTCAACGGAACAAAACATACGTTGAACTAAAATAATACTAATAAACATTCTCCTTAAGAGAGCTTGAGATCTCTGATCGATTGTTCGAAATCAGTTTCAATTCCGAAGTTATCCCTATCTTTTCCTTTACATCAGTCTCTTCAATCGAAACATATCGAATAAAAATAAATAGGATGAAAATAAATATTACGTAGTTAAGTCAATCTCATATATTGAATATTGTCCGATAAGTTATCTGAGGGTGCAAATGATTAATGGGCATCATGGCTGGTAAGTGTTTTTTGGTGGCTTATTTTTAGTGGATACGATTTGAACGATACAAACACAAGTTATTCCATTGATCAGGCACTGTTTCATTAAGTTTTGCATTTTCAGGCAAGAATAATAACAGATTCACTGTTGAGTTCAGGTGGTACTTCCGCCGTTTGAAAAAATGAATTGAAAATATTTCATTGTCAAAGATTTCAAGAAAACATTGAAAAAATATCTTTGATTTATGAATAATGTTAAAACGAAAGATTGGAATTTTCATAATTGAATTCAGACATTATTCATTAAATTACTTCAATGTTATCTTCCGAATATAATATTAATAGCAAGAAGTACCAGCCCTTAAGGTCGTTTCAACCATACCTTATCTCATTTCTCAAATATACACAGGCAGATATCACCCCAAATGTTCGTTTCGCAGGCAACATTGCCCCCTCTTGGCGTGGCATCAGCCAAACCGTTCCTTAACAAGGAACATCAGCTTTTTCTTGCCCTTGTACGCCACCTTCATGTTCTCTATCAGCTGCGTGAACTGGGCGTGGCCGTCGTGGGCCAATAAGAACGTGTCTCGAGCCTTGGTTAGGAAGTCTATGAAATCGCCGTAGTGCCTGGGAGATATATGCGTAAGTCTAGAGTGTGTTGTGTTTATGTAGGCGGCTACGGCGGCTTCTAGCAATTGACGGAGGGGGGGCCTGAAAAAATATTACTTAATGTAGCACTTTCTTGAAATATGAATAATGTCAGCCAGAAAATTTCATATCTTCTGTATATATAAAAATGAATGAATGCGTTAAGTAAGCTAAAACTTGAAAACGGCTGGACCAATTCGGCTAATTTTGGTATTGATGTATTCGTGGAATTCCAGGGAAGCTTTAGGAGGTGAGAAAATATAAAAATGCAAGGTATTTATAGTTTTTCCTACATGAGAATGTTATTTACTAATAGTATATTCTAAAACAAGTTGCAGAATGAGCTCCTATTCCTACACAAATGCGAGATTTCGAAAGCATGAGTGTTGGAATTGTTTTCTGCAACGAGTATTAGCTGATATTTTCTCTATTTTATTCAAGTTTTGTGAGATACTGTTGAAATTCAAATAAAAATTTAGATTAGTGACTTTTGCATTGTATCTTGGCAGTTGGTGTGGCTTACGAAATTTGACAGATTACGGAATATGAATTGATTTGATTTGAAAATTGAGAGGATCTGAGGGCAGTACTGACAACCACAAAACGAAAAATGCTGTAATGAGTTTCATTACAGCACTACTTTTAGTACTGTAATGAAATAATTACGATACTGAAATAGAGAAACTCATATACTATTTCGTCAAAAGTTCCACCTTGCGACTTATGTATAGTTAGAACAAGCACTGGAGATAATGGAAAATGTTTGCGTTTGGCTATACATTTTCTATCCGATGTTAATGAAATATTTGCCGTTCGTAATTCAATCGGAACAGCGAGATTGCCGACTGCATTTTGCACTACTAGAGTGGCTGCACGCATCCGTGCGACTAGCAAGCACCCAAACACCGTGCCGAAGTCTGCCGAACTGAACCGACGATACACGGCTGTGTTAGGTTTTTTCGTTACGGAATTTCTACATTCGGTAGTCGCGCTCAAAGCCTGAGATGCTATGCTTAAAAAATACACCCAAGCAGGAAATTGAATTGCCTTTCCAACAAGGTGCTGCTCCATTTATTCCTGATGAAAAATGCTCTTTACAGCATAGTTTTCTAACGAATATTTCGAGAGATATGATAGGTTGAAGAAATGCGAATTTGAGCAAGAAATTATCACATCTACGCGTACGCGGGAATGCTTCGTCACGTGCTCTCACGATATTATTGAAGGCAGATCCAAATAATCTTCGCTACGATCATTTAGACTTGGAATAGGATAGTGAGAGTTACTAAATCGAGGCAATAAGGAATTGTAGAGTTTTTTTAGGAAGATTCGCAAATTTGTCGATAACTTCAGTTTGTCTTTAGTTTTCTTCATCCTGAGAGTTTTAGATACATGCTTACTCATTTTTTTTATGTTGATTATTATTATTGAATATTAATTGTATTATATATTTCACAAATCACAACTAAAATTCAAAATCAAAAATTACTCTGTTTTAACATTGTTTTGTCTTCACTGCACATATCTATGAAAATAGTTTAAACGAAAATAATCTAGACAGTAAAGATAAAAAAATCTTTTTTACATACCTATCGTATGATAATGGCTTTATAGCAGCAGGCGCACAGCTCCTACTTCTATGGGAGTGACTCGAGTGCTTCCCAGTGTCCAGGGGCGCGGGGTGAGGGCAGGACATGCCAGGGGCGGTCATACTGCACCGTCTCAAAATGTCAGATAGCACATTCGCACATTGCACATTTTTCACTAGTAGTGGGATCATGTTCGACAGCTCGTTTTTGCCGAGCGAGTGGCTCAAAGCGCACGCCCAATGTATATCGTTTATAGCAGGATGGCTCTCCTAAAAAAAACGAATAAGGAATTTAGTATCACTCATAGGTGCATCTTTGCATGTGAAGAATTTCAAATTGGCAACACTGCTTTCACTGATTTGACAGTTGTTATTTAGTTATTATATTTAGCCTTCAAAATACATGGTTCGATTCGATTAAATTGATAATACTATCACATTATAGGTGGGCACTACTTACTTGGTTGTAGGCTAAATGCACGTTTTTCATAGCTAACATTGCCAACTTGTACGCTCTCGTGGGGTACCCTCGGTGTTCCATGTACCTCGCGATGGTGAATAACTGAGAAGACGTCATAATGTGTGCGGCAGCATCCACAACTATCTGATAAGCTGTCTCGAAGGATAACGCCTCGTTCTCACAAAGAGTCAAGGCATTCAAGGCACAATTTGGTGGATCCTGGAAATATCAAAATAAAGTTGAAGAACTGTTAAACCGAAAATATTCATGAGTAAACCGAATAATGTCACGACTAAGATTTGTCTTCAATTTTCAATCTCATTCCAAATGCGTTTTTTACTGGAAAATAATTGGCGGTCAAGTGAAATTTTTGGAAATCTCTGTTATCAAAAAAATATTCTCTATAGTTCAGACGAGTTAAGTTCTTGAATTATCATCTGTAATACGAGAGCAACAAATGGTTCAAAGTTATCAATGTGAGTATTAGTGAAGTCAACGGAAAAAATTCTCAGGAATGCAGAAAAAAATTATTTGTTATAATTTTCAATGCTTTTGAAAAAAATAATTAACTGAACATGTAACAATTTCATTACTGAAAATTCAAATTTTCTTACCATGACAAAAAAAAATCTCCAGAATTAAGAATTTGCTTTGAAAAATAAGGAAAATCTGAACTATAACAAAATATTTTCTCGAAAACAGTGATTTCCAAAAATTTCACTTGACCGCCAATTATTTTTCAGTAGAAAAACACATTCGGAATGAGATTTCAAATTGAAGACAAAATCAGTTTTTCTGAATATCGCGAAAAATATTCATTTTGGGATAAAAGTCTTGGACGTATGCTCCTATTATTTTATAAAGATTTCGAAAAAATGGGGTTTCAATTTGAAAAAAAAAACGATTTTTTGATGTTTCGTCACTAACTTTGACAAAGAATTTGTGACCTCATGTATCATATTTCGAGAATCATCGGAAAAGAAGCATAAGCCTTTCTTCATGGAGATTCTCAAAAATGAGAAGTTTTAATGAAGAAACCTCGAAGTTGTCCGTATTTCAAAAGAGTTCAAATTTGAGAATTTATTTTCATATTTCCTCATTTAAAAAGAATCTTCTTGGGACAATTCAAACTTTTGGAATCAAAAAGACCCAGGATTCAATGGAGAATCTATTCATGGAATGAAAAATGGGTCTTCCCATTTGAAAAACTAGAGTTGATATCACTTCCGGAAGAACCGGAAATCCTAGAACTTTAAAAAATATACGAGAAGTCGTCTTCTTACTTGAAGCTCACCTTTAGAATTTCAATCCCGAATCTTGTGTCTTTCCTAAAAATATTCTATAGAGCCATATTCGTGAATAACCCTGATCTTAAATTCACTTAAATTATTCAAACATTTTATTTCTGGGGGCAGTTTATTATAATCAACCAACCTTTTATGTAATAACTTATTCTTTGAGAATGATGTGGAAACCGTCGTACATATAAAAACTTTTTTGATTAATCCTTTGAAATCAAGAAAGACACTTGACATAACTGTTTTCAAAATTGAATAGAGTCTAAACCAGAAAAGTCCACGGAAATTAAATTTAATACAATTCTAAAAAAACTTTTTTAATTTATATGGAACATCCTGTATATCTTTGCAAAGATGAACTATAATTCCAGTATAATCTTTGGATAACACTACAGACAATCCAACGAGAAGTGATAGCACGCTCAAACAACAAGGTTTGGCCAAATTCATCAGGACCGTATTTAATGTACCGAATCACTTGATTGTCGCAAAACAGATCTGGAAAAGACGAAGAAAGCACTAAACGACAGCCAATGAATTTAAATCCAATTGAACATGTATGGGATATGCTAGGTAGACATGTTCAAAATCAGCAGCCCAACACCTTGTCCGATTTACGAACAGCCCTTATTGAAGAACGAGAAAATATTCCCCCAGAAGCAATTCAGAAATGTATTGGAAATATGCCACGTCGTATAGTAGAAGTGATGAGAAAGCGAGGTGGAAATACACACTATTAATTTTCAGATGTTTGTTTATGTTTACTAGTCGATAAGGTATTGTAATCTTTTTTTAAGTAGATACTGACGTAAATCAGTAAACATTCTATCAGGAAAGGGTCACACCTTAAATTAAAACTGAATGATATCAAATTTTCCGCCTCAAATTCACCACAGGGTGTTTAGAAATCAAGGGTATAAAACAAGGTCTTGTTTCACCCTGTGTAACGGATGAACTACAGGTATTTTCGCAAAGTAAATTCCAGGTTAATATAACAAGACCCAATACTATACCTGGTGAAAATTTCAACAAAATCGGAGAACCACGAAAAAAGATACAGGGTGTTCAATTTGACAAAAATTTTTCCTGTCCGGAATTTATTGATGGGGAGTGTAGTATAGGAAAATATTTAGCAGATGTTGATTTTGCATAATCCATGTTCATTTATTTTTGTCATACGATTGTATCAATGTTTCTATTGTTTTCATTTCCCGTTTCATTCATTTTCTTTTTACTAGTAATCTATTTCACTATTGTATATTGGATTGACCTATCCCATACATTTGTTTTGTATTGTCGAAGGGATCAATAAATGATTATTATTATTATTGTAAACGACTGTAGTGTCGTTTCACCACAAAGGCTTGCGGACAATTTCGCCCAATTATTCGATAATTTACGGAATTCAGCATATCATATTCAAGACTCGAATATTCCCACTTCAATAACCTGTCTTGAATATTCTTTTCTCTATTTCAGTATCGTAAAGAGTTCATTACAGTACTAAAAGTAGTGCTGTAATGAAACTCATTACAGCATTGTTTTCAGTTATATTTTTCGTTTTGTGGTTGTCAGTACTGACCTCCGATCCACTCAATTTTCGAATCAAATCAATTCAAATTCCGCAATCTGTCAAATTTCGTTAGTGACACCAACTGCCAAGATACAATACAAAAGTAACTAATCTGAATTTTTATTTGAATTTCGAGAGTTTTCCACAAAACTTTAGTGAAATAGAGAAAATATCGTCTAATACTCGTTGCAGAAGACAATTCCAACACTCATGCTTTCGAAAACTCGCTCCTTCGTCGCTCGTTTTCGAATTTCGCATTCGTGTTGGAATAGGAGCTCATTCTGCAACTTGTTTTAGAATATACTATTCTTATGTTTGAAGTAACCGAAGAAGAAGTCGCACAAGTAATTAAGAATCTTGCAAAAAAAAAAGCGTTGGACATGACAATAGAGTCATGAAATCTTCAATCAAACCCATATTACAGCCCATCACTTTCATACTTAACAACAGCTTTAAATACAGAGTAGTATTCCTGGACATGCTTAAAATTGCGGTAATAAAATCTATCCTCGAGAAAGGTAATCAAGCAGACATTAATAATTACAGACCGATAAGTCTTCTTAGCCACTTTTCGAAGGTCTTTGAGAAAATAATGTGCAACAGACTCTTGAAATTTTTCAACACGGGTTCGTTAAGGGAAGAAGCACAGAAACGGCTATCTTTAAGGTGGTTGAGATGATAGTGGAAGGTTTTGAAAGGAGTGAGCAGATCCTTGGCCTCTTCTTGGATTTTTTCAAGGCTTTTAACTATGTGGATCATAGTCTTCTTCTTTCGAAACTTGAAATATATGGTGTTTGGAATGCTCAATCAGGTTTTATTGAGAGCTACCTTCGGAGACGCTTCCAGAATATTTCGTTAAAAGTGGACGGTATAGAATACACGTCATGTACATCCCTTGTCACAGAGGGTGTGATTCAGGGCAGTATCCTTGGTCCCCTACTATTTGTCTTATATATAACGACATGCCTTGCACCGTCCCACATCTGAGAGAGTCATTTGTCAACTACGCTGATGACACGAACATACTGTTGCATGAAAGGAGCTCTGAAGCATTGCAGAACCTGTTGGATAGTACCTTCGCTTCGATCCAACCGTAGTGTACATCGCGTAATCTAAAACTCAACACCGATAAGACTTAGTTCGTACTATTTTCCCATAAACTGCGAAAGGTCGAACAGAAAGAAAAGCTCTCCTTGCTGGGAAAGGAAATCCACCATAAAACATGTGCCAGGTTTTTGGGTGTTTATATAGATGTGCATCTTGGTTGGACTGAGCACATAGAACAAAAACAGTAAGTTAGTGAAGACGGTGTTTACTCTGAGTGTTGAAATCAGAGCTTACTCAAGAGTAGACCATCTACTACTCAAACTTCCAAGCACTTATGAGTTATGGCATTGTATTCTGGGGAAACAGCCAGTGTGCAATATCTGTCTTCCGCATGCAGAAACTCGATGTGAGAACAATTTTCAATTTGAAGTTCTGAGAGTCTTGTCAGGGAGTCTTTAGAAGACATAATTTACGCACATTGCAAGGAATTTACATATACAAATGTTTGCAATTTATTCATAAAAATCCTCAAGTTTTCAAACCATATAAGAAAAGTAACACCTACCATACAAGACACGACTTTTTGATCTTTCCACACCACGGTTAATCGTTTACGGAAAAAAATTGCACATACATGTGTATTAAATTTCATAACCCTTTACCCAAGAAAATTAGAGAAGTGAAGGATTTCAAACTATTATTATTATTATTATTATATGATATAAATTTCGACAGTTTTTCAAACCTGGATCGACCTAAGCAAAAAAATAGGAAGCGAGAAACGTCTCTTACTTTTGTGGCACACTGCAAGGCCAGGTTTCTCGCGCAGCTCGACAGTTCTTCCTGCTGGGTGAAGTTCAGATTGAGCCTCATGATGGTACTGTGCGACATGATGGTGGTAGCCACCGGACCGGTGGCCTCCGTCGCCGTGAAGAACTGGTACCAGTTTTGCATGATCGACATCAGAGCGTCCATGCCGACCTCGGTGGCGCAGGTGACTAACCACCTGACCATCTCCCTGCGGCGCCAGTTGAGCGACGACAGCGTCATCCTCATGACCTGGAGGCCCAGTTCGAAGGCGACGCTGAGCAGCGTCGGGTGCCGGGGGCCGTTCTCGGGCGTAGCGAAGCGAAAGGCGTCCTGCGCGAGCCGGAACAGGTGCGACGAGCTGTGGATGTGCCTCTGGGATGACTCGAGCACCGTCCTCAACCGTAGGACTTCACCTGGGAAAAAATCAAAAGTGATTTAACTTGAATGAATGATCCGGCAGCTCAATTCAGCGAGAACATCTCCTGAAGATGACATACACTGAAACATCGAGAATGAATATAAAACAACTTCCGATATGCTCGAAAGAACGAATGGCATTACTTCATGTTTTCTAAAGAAAATGGAAATGAGAAATGGAGAGAAACCGAGAACACTCTTGAAATGTACAGGTTGTGATAAAGTATAGAACCAAGTACCTGAATAATAATAACAATGGTCGACAAAAAAGTCTTTTTAATATAACGTAAAGCTGAATCACATATTATGGGAGAATAGACGTATCCAAATTAATAAAAAAAATGAGAAAAAAAAGTTGTAATACTGAAAAATAATTTCTCTATTTCTGTATCGAAATGAGTTCATTACAGTACTAAAAGTAGTGCTGTGATGAATTCATTAGTAGAGCATTGTTTTTATTAATATTTTTCGTTTTTTGAATTCAGATACCCTATTCCTATTGTAAATGATGCTGCCCAGTATTGTTGATTTCCTCCCAATTAGAGAGTTCGGTTTTTTCGACATGGATGTCACAATCAGAACCTAATCAAACTCTCATCAAACTACCTTTGAAGTATCTTTTTTCTGTCCTAGGATGAACATGAAAGCTATTGAGGTTCATAAATACGAAAACAACATGAACATAAAAGAAACCTCCTTGGTACACGGCGCAAGTCTTGGACAAGACCCGAATCTCGCCGATTAGAGGTCAATCAACATTGAGCACGTCAACTCATGTCCTTCTCCCGCCATTAACAGGATTATGAATAACAGCTCCGGATTGGATCCTGAATAGCTCAGTTACAATCTTAGACCAAGAATTCTCTGAATATGCCTACCGCAGATGTCGGCGAAACGTAAGGTGAAATAATTCCTAATAGGCCACGGCCAGTAAGCCCGGAAGACTCTCTCAATGTCATTATATCCAGTTACGATAGCCTTGATAGTATATTGCAGAATGGGCTCTTTCTTCAATGCGAAATTCGAAAACTACCGTCGAAAGGGCGAGTTTCCGAACGCATGAGTGTTTGAATCGCTTTTTGCAAGGAGTATTAGTCTATTTTTCTACATTTTAGTCAAGTTTTGTGAAATTCTGTAGAAAATTAATGGACAATTTAGATTATACATCCTAGTGACTTTGGTATTGTATCTTTGCAGTTGATGTGACTGTTACGAAATTCAACAGATGACGGAATTGGAATTGAATTACAGCACTACTTTTAGTACTGTAATGAATTCATTACGATACCGAAAATGGAGAAACATTTAATTATTATTCCTATTTAATCAATTAATGAAATTGAACTTGAGTAGTATATTATTGAAAACATCTCGAATCTTCATTTTGATTCCTCCAGGATCGTACCGCAAGAAAGAAACACCCTAACCTAACATAACCTCACCTTTAGCGGCACTCAGCATGGTGGAACTCAAGGCGCACTGTTGCGTCTCTATATGACCCAGCGTGAACCACCTGGGCGACCTTCCCATCATCAAGGAGCCCCCCGGGTTACCCCCTAAAGGGTCGTCCGAGTCCTCGTGCTCTTCCAGAATCGGCAACCTCATGGCCCTCAGGCCCACCTCGTAGGCCAGGTCCGGATAGTAGTTCAGCAGGGATAGGAACATGAAACGGGCGAAAGTGTGCATCGGTATGCTCTCGGGATGTATCCCGATGCCCAGACCACTCGTGGGGCCCCCTTCGAGGAGGATGATCGCCTGTCTCCTGAGCACCGCGACCAAGGAGTTGTCTTGCTCGATGTCTTGGAGTTTCAGGATCAACTGCTCTTGCTGCTTGCAAGCTTTCTCCTGGAAAAGTTGTAATTTAGAGTTTTCATGTGAACAATTGTATGAACAAGGGTATTACCTGAGCGTATAACCCGACAGGCATTATCCTTTGCTGACCCAAACCTATTAGAGCCACTTCGAAGGCAAGTGTTAAGTATGTTTCAGATCTATCTCTGGAGCCTACAACAGGCACATGGTGATATCTGGGTCTTATCGTATCATCGTCCATTCCTAAAATTTCTAAAAGTTTAAAAACAACGTTATGAGTATGCATCTATCGTAAGTAATTGTATACAGTTGCAATCTTGTTCTGTGGCCTGTCAAATTGTCAATGATAGATACAGACATGTACACTCCTTTCACAAATATAAAATCGAAAATGGAGGTTATGACGCTTGACAAAATATTTTTATGTTCCAATTCAACACCATGTTGCCCTTTCTACATTCTCAGCAATTACGTATTTCTCAGAATGTGAATTTATTCGGAAAATGAATGAATTGGAAACTATGTGATGGACGAAAATAATTAACGTTTTTTTGATATTATTGATAGAAAGGATCCCTTTTTATATATTTGCATTATTTCGCTTTCGGACAATTTGTAAACAAAGGAACAAAGTGGCAACGTCATTTTGTCATTAACGATATTTTCTGTGTGCGTGCTGACTTTTCATAAGGTGCACCAACTCCTGAAAACGATACCATGACCTCCCATGTGATTTTATAAAAATGAATGGAGTTTTTATATAGTCCGTTTCAGAATTATTGGCATCACAGGCAGCTATGAAACTTATGTTGGCAATATCCCATCAGTAATTTCTGCAGTTGCAGGATTTAGGATGGTGTAAATGAAAAACACTGACTTACGACACTACAAGTTTGAGTTAACTTACTCTTTCGAAGTTTTTCTGTAAGTGTATATTCTTAATTTAATCGACAAATTAGTTTTGGATTTGAGTATTTCTTAAGTCTCTTGCTCTGATGCAATAATTTTGAAATGAGCATATAGGAATTGGAGTAAGGCCCATTTGCCCCAATTTCCCTTAAAATGATTACTGAGCGCTTCTTAAAGTTAATGGTCGCTTAAATTTATTGAAAGTTGCACGACTGTCACTCAACAGAATCTTAAGTAAGGGCATATTGCACCAACCTCCCTTAAAATTTAAGTCGCATTTAGATGGTTAAACCTAACCTAAAATTTAAGCTTTCCTTATTTCCTAAAATAATTTGTCAAGTCATAAACTGACTGCAGAATATTTCCGTGGTGTCGGGGAAAAAGGGGATGAGTCCATTATTGAAAATGTTCAGGAAAATTTCAAATTACAAATCGTCCAGAATCAAGACAAATCCCGTTTTGCTCAGAGATGGACTTATCTGCTTTGTCCCCGGCACCATGGAATTACTTGAAGTTTGATGACAAATTATAAATCGCCCAGAATTAAGACGTATCTCGTTCAACTCAAAACTAGACTTATCTCCTTTTTCCCCGACACCACGGATTTGTTGAATTATAGGAACTTGAAGCAAAAAATTTATAATAGCAAGAAGCATGAAATTGTCAAAATTGACAGTAAAATTAGGTTAAGGAAATGACTACTATCATCTGTAGCCTACCAGCCAATTAAATGGCTTTATTGAACTAGAAAAAGAAGTTCAACAACATGAAAAACTGAAATATCACCACACCATTTTTAAGTGTAATTCAGAAATAGTCATCACTTAAATATCAGATTAGTCAATTGTATTTCAGAAAACATCATATGTGATTCAGATAAGTCAAATGAATTTCAGAAAATATCAAATGAAATTCCATTGACTTACATTTGATGTTTTCTGAAATTTAACTGACTAATCTGAAATTCAATTGATGCTTTCTGAATAACAATTGGAAATGGTGCAGATAGAAAGATTCAAGGGTCCCTCACGTGAGAATTCCGTTTGAGTGGCAGTAGTGCAACTGTCAATAGAGAGTTATCGAAACACAAATGCAGGCCTCACTTTATTAAAGGATCCTGTAATAAAAGATCCCTTAACGTTGTCTGGATAATACAGGCAGACGTGCAGGGGTGTTTTTCGGGCTAATAATATTCAAACGTTTGCAGGACTTTATGTTTACAATTGTATAAAATTTCTAATACAACATAAAGAGTTATTTGATAAATTTATAAATAAGAATATCAAAACTAGGCAAGTAGATCAATATATGTATCCTATACACAATCTCACACTAACAGAGAATAATGCATTATATATGTGTATTGAATTATTTAATGCTCTTCCTAAACAATTTCGTTCCATAACCAATGAAAAAGCTTTCATAAAAAATTTGTATTCTTTTATAATGAAATGTGAACCATATAATGTGCAAGAATATATTGACTATTGCAGATGCAATGGTGGCTAAAATTAAGTACTAGTATTTTGACATATTTTCTATGTAATACATGTATACTGTGAAATGAATAAAACTATCTATCTATCTATTTGACCTATCGAAACGATTTATTTCTTGACAACTTTATTATGACATTCCCGTTATTTTGACAGTTGTGAGAAGCTGTTTAACCTAGAAATTGCGAGAACTGTCAAAATAAGGGATCTTTTATTTAAATACGGCTGTCCTTTATTTAAGTTGAGTACAGGAGGCCCGTATTTTATTAAAGGCCACCTTAAAATCTTTTGCGAATGCGCATGAGTAAATGTCAAAATAAGGAATACTTTATTTAAGTTAGGCCTCTATTTGCGTTTCGATAACTCTCTAATAAATTCAAGGGAGGCTTATATTTAAAGAATGTTGGTGCAAACGACTCCTTAGTTATTTCTATGTAGTGATATTTCAGGTTTTCATAATGTGAAACTTCACCCTAGTTCAATAAAGCCATTCCATTGGCTGGCGGGCTACGGTTAACATTTCCTTAACACAACTTTACTGTCATTTTGACGATTTCATGCATCAGTCAATGTTCAAAATTCCAAATTTTTTGGTGTATATATGGGAGATGATTTCTCTACATAAATGATCTGTTGCGATCTTCGAACATCTGAAGTTGTGAAAAATCATCGCTTGGTTGGCCCAACCTGGTTTGGAAAATTTCTCTCTACCTAGAGAAAATTTATTATTCATTGAAGGAATCTCTAAGATCAAAGGATATTCCAGTTGGTTTCCTATTAATACCTATGAATGCAAGACAATCTGTTTTTTTCAACGGTACATTTGGAAAAAAGACAGCGCATACAATTAATGGAAATATGAATGTCTTTCATATATTCGCCAAAGAAATCCTAGTTCCACAATTTCAACTACTCATGTAATGAATCTATCGTCCAAATTATTTATTATTAGTCGAAGTTAATAGAAAACAGCAAATGTTCTGCAGTCAGTTTGAGTTTCACAAGGCGCTGCTATTGGAGGGATCACGTAGATCGGATGGGTCCAGAGCGACTTGCGAAGTGGGCCAAAACGCAAAATCCAGGAACGAAAAGACCAGTTGGTAGGCGCCCAAAACGTTGGAATGACAGCTGGACATTATTAATGTCACAAGAAGGCACATGACAGAAATGACAGGATTCCGTCCTATTTCAAGAAGAAGAAGAAGATTTTAGGTTAGAATCTCGCCCTCAAATATTCAAGTGGTAATTACAGGAGCACTTAAATTTGAGGTTAGTATTAGTCATCAAAAGGTCACTTAAACAGCTGGTGCAACGTAATTTAAGCTGAAGGATCATTTTAAGGAACTCATGCCCACTTGCACAGTATTCTGGTCAAGATAGACTTATCTAAGGCGCCCTTAAATTTTGAGTCATGCTTTTCCACGCCTTAACGGATCAGATCTTGCACCGCATATCTAATAGAAACGACTTTGTTAAGCACGCGCTAGGCAATGCCAAATCTGGCAACACTGTATAAATCAGTGAATTTGTTTGTTTTGACATAGAAATGGGATATGACCATATGGTTTTGTGTCGGCACTAGGCACAGTGAGAAGACACGCGGATCCATAGACGAACAAGATGTTTTGTCTATGCATTTTCCTTTTCAGTATTCTGATTCACAGAACGACATATACTTTGGGCCGCTGGCGAACAGGCACAGTACAACCTTTTTTTTTATTTGAAGCAAATGATTCGATTTGATTTCAACAATTTTTTATTTTTAACTTGAATGACATAATTCTCCACCTGTGGAATATCATCGAAGTAGTATTTTTCACATTCACAGGAGTAAATAGTACCTCCAGAATTAATCATTATATGGGTACAACCAATTGCTCCAATAACACAAGGCAATCCAGCAATTTGTTGAATTTGGGTGGAACAGAATTCTGCTTCTGTCTGAGGCATTTTTATGAATACTGAAACTCGGACAGCTACTCTTGATACTTTAGATTCGTGGAATTTCATCAAATCGGCTACAGCTAGAGAATGTCCTGATACGTAGAATCGTAGGCACGTAAGATGTTGACTCATCGGTGATACACTCTGATTCCTACAATCATCAATGCTTAAACCCCCTTCTTTGAGGTTTGACATCATCATACATAAGATATAAGATATGTACTTACTTATCACTTGGAAATTCTGCATCATCCTCAATTAATCTCAGCAGTTGCAGAGTAATTTTTTTGGTCAACAGAAATCGCCGAAAAACTACGAATTCGTCCATATCATGGTAGTGATCGGACCTATCAAATTCTAGACTTCTCGGAAAGCCAGAATCAATTATTTCTAATAAGTCGAAATCATCCTCCTATACAGGGTGTACCAAGTTCGACGGCCTATTAGGCGTTTCTGGAGAACTGGACCTATTTGAAATTTGAAAATAGGGATTATGATATTGTTTGACATTATCTACCGATCTAAAATATTCTTGGAGCTTGACCACTTTCAGTTTATACAGGGAGTGAAAAAATTTTTTTTTATTTTTTCTTCTGTTTTTTATAGTTTTCGAATTTGATAGAGTAAGCAATTCTGAATACATTCGTACTCATATCGTTGCATTCGTCAAAATACTTTCCAAAATATCGAAAAAAAAACTGAATAAAAAAGGGAGATGAGTGTATTCGGTATTATGTTTGTTATTCCTAACCTAGATATCGTGAGCACAAACCTTTTTCACATTTTTGAAGGCGAAGACCGTAGAAATATCGTACAATTTCAGAATTTTGAAAAACCCTTCACAGGGTGTTCCAAATGTTAGTTCAAAAATTTGGATCAAAATTGGCTCATAACTTTCGTCTTTCAAATAAGAACCCTATTCTACGAAAAAAACCGATGATAATGTTCCAACATGATGATGCTCCTAAAATTACTAATTCTTAAGTTATTTAGAATTTTCTGTTTCTATTCATGAAATCTGTTTTACATCAACAATGATAAATGAATTCAGAAAAGAGAAAGTCACTTGTAAGTTATTTGAGTAATTTATCTTCTATGACCAAGGTCATTGTTGATATGAAACAGATTCTATGAATTTTACGGTGCGTATGACATGAAAGTGGGAAATCCTTAATAACTCAAGAATTATTAATTTCAGGAGCATTAACATGTTGGAACATCATCATAATTTTTCTTCGCACAATTCAATGCAATCATAAAAAAATAGAGTTCTAATTTGAAAAACTAAAATTATGGGTCAATCTTGATCCCAATTTTTGAACCAACATTTGGAACACCCTGTAACGGGTTTTTCAAAATTCTGAAAATGTACAATATTTTCACATTCTTCGCCTTCAGAAATGTGAAAACGGTTTGTGCACGATATCTAGGTTAGTAATAACAAACAATACCGAATACACTTCTCTCCCTTTTTTCTTGATATTTTGGAAAGTATTTCGAAGAATGAAACGATTTGAGTACGAATGTATTCAGAATGGCCTTCTCTATCAAATTCGAAAACAAAAAATTTTTTGACAATTTTTTTTCACTCCCTGTATAACTGAAAGTGGTTAGGCTCCAAGAATATTTTAGATTGGTAGATAATGTCGAACAATAATATAATCCCAATTTTCAGATTTCAAATAGGTCCAGTTCTCCAGGCCGTCGAACTTGGTACACCCTGTATATAGATCATCAATTTCATTCAATAAAGTTCTATCCATGATAATTATTAAATTCACGCAATCAAAAACAACACGTCAAAACTGAGGTTCGTTTTGACGTTATGAATATTCGAGACGGGTTAAAGTCTATCTTAAGCCATGAATATTCGCGGCCTCATGACTTATGAGGCACTTATTTAACCGAGGTGCAAGAGAAACGACGTCTAAAACCTACATTCAAATTTAAGTTGGACGTAAGTCAGACTTATATTTGACGGTGCAAGTGCACTTGCTTGGTAAAAAAAAAGGAAAATTCCAAATCCCTATAAAAATTTGAAGGTTATGCAAATAGCATCAGTCAAATTCTGATAAAAACTTCACGTAATCACAGATCACAAAGTTACTCACCTAAAAAAGAAGGCGACCTGGTATGATCATCAGGAAGAACCGAGGCATCTGCTAAGGTGTCGAACAAACATCCGATGGGATCCAACGGATGCCCCACCCACATCTCCGTGTTGACAGGCGCATTGACCGAAGTCGTGGTGCACGAGTTGGCGTTGCAAAATCCGTTGCATCTGGAAGTGCAAGCTGTCAAATCGCACGTCGCTTCCGCCTTGCTGCTGCTCGCGCTTGCGCTTTGCGTGCTCTCGTGCCACCTCCTCTGGGCGACCAGCTGCTGTTGTTTCATCGTTCTCACCACGGAGACGGCCAGCCTCAGGGCGGCCTCGTTGTGTCCGTGAGATTTAAGGGAATCGACTCTTGCCGCGCATAAAGGGATGGATTCTGCGGCAGAGAATGTTAGGTTAATTCGCATAATACGCAAGGACAAGAGGGTTAGGGCCAGTTTCATGATAAACCCCTTAAGTACACTGCAGTTAAAGTGCACTTTAAGCTAAAGCCCACTTTACAAGTCAACCCACATAATTAAATTATATGCGATAATTTCCCTTCATTAATGATCTATAGCGATCTTCGAACATCAGAGAAAATTTATTAGTCATAGAAGGAATCAATAAGGACAAAGGATAATGAATGCAAGACAGTCTGTTTTTTTTTCAACGGAACCTATCTAGTGATATTTCAGTTTTTCATGTTGAGAAACTTCATCCTAGATCAATAAAGCTGGCCGGCTACAGATGATAGTTGTCATTTCCTTAAATTAACTTTACTTTCATTTTGACGATTTCACACATCAGTCAATGTTAGATTGCCTTGTTGAAATTCCAATATGGCTTTATAGAATATCTTCAGGAAATACACAAGATTCAGGATTGAAATTCTGAAGGTCAGCTTCGAGTAGGAAGACAAGTAGTCTTCTGGAAAATTGGAACCCCATTTTTTCGAAGCATTTTCGAAATCTTCGTCAAAAAATAATAGGAGCATACGTCGAAGACTTTTATCACAAAATGAATATTTTTCAATATTTTTTGGAATAAAAAAGACTCAGAATTCAATGGAGAATCTGTTCATGCAATAAAAAATGGGTCTTCCCATCTTAAAAACGAAAATTGATGTCACTTCTGGAAAAACTGGAAGTCCTAGAACATTCCAAAAATAAACGAGAAGTTGGTTGCTACGTGAATTTCAATCCTGAATCTTGTATCTTTATATGGCTTCAATCCTGGTATGAAAAATCCCTCTGTTCTCAGAGAAAATTTATTATTTAGTGAAGGAATCTCTAAGGACAAATTATATTCTAGTCGGTTTTCTATTAATGTTAATAAATGCAGGACAGTCTGTTTTTTCTAAACGCAACCTTTGGAAAAAAGGCAACTCATCCAATTCATTGAAATATAAATGTCTCATATATTCGCCTAGGAAATCCTAGTTCTTCAATTTCCAAGTCGTCATGTAACGCGTTTGTTTCCAACTGTAATGAATCCATCATCAAAATTATTAATTATTAGAGGAAGTTGATAGAAAACAACTAATGTTCTGCAGTCAGTTTATGAGTATTACAAGAGCACTTAAATTTAAGGTTAATTTTCGCCATCAAAATGTCACTTAAGTAGCTAGAGCAACGTAAATTGAGAGAAACTTGACACTAGATGCGATTTCGATTGACTTTGGTCCTTGGTTGGTTCATAGATTGGTCCATCAGTTTTGGACCAACCGCATTCGAATGACAAATTGGTGACGTCTCGAATCAGCTGTTTTGCCGAAACTTGAACCGTATTCGAAAGCGAGGTTCGTTTGACGTTGTCATTTATGAACCGAGCGGTCAACCGTTAACCAACCAAACGGGCCATTCGAAATCGCCTCAAGTGAGTTTGGTTCAAACTTGTCCTTCAAAAATCTGTTTTGAGATCATTGTCGAGTTTGAAATATAGAGAAACGTGTAGAGGGCATTTCAGACAGAACAGAACTCTTACTTTTTTTGGATTGAACGCTTTAGAAACCATTCTCTTCGTGAAAAAAAATTTTCATCACTTTGAGGAAATGAAAAATAACAATAGCACAAGACAATGACACTAACTGAAAAGAACACCAGGTATTTGAAATGTAACCGATTTAGTCATTTTCATCGAACCCTACTCGATTTCAGAATTATTTCTGTATGAATTTTAGAAGCTAATTTGGTTGTATTTTTTTTTCTTGACGTTTTCACATTTTGTTGTATGTCTGTATCAAGGATTTTGAGAATGAAGGTATTGTTATTGTTGTGAACGAGATATTCTTGATGATGGAACATTTGTTGGGACATTAGTTGGGCTATTTCCATTAACTATATTGTTGGTATTTACCGACGTTTCGGCAAGCATTCGCCTGCACTCATCAGGGTGTTGTTGGTCCTGAGACGGACCCATATATGCTAAACTTGCTCCGTCTGGTCTTGTGCGCTCCATACTATCTAACTGTGTTGTGGGAATTCAAACGCGAGCTGTCAGAGGTGTGAACTCCTAAACTCAACCCACTCTGACTACCAGTCTACTGAAGTAGAGAATTCTCATTTAATTCGAGTTGTTTTGACACTTGGAGATGCATGTCATAAATGCTTGCCGAAAAGTCGGTAAATACCAACAATATAGATGATGGAAATAGCCCAAATAATGTCCCAACATTGTTATTGTTATCGACATAAAACTTGGCTAAAACTCACCGTTCCAAAGTGGTTGTCCTTGCGAGTTGAAGCTTCCTAAATTCGTCGTGTCCGGTACATGCGAGCAGTAGGTATCGCTGTACAAAATATTCTTCAGGTGTATGTTATCCCAAGACATGCCCACAGCGTCCAACGCCCTGTGAAAGATGGTCCTAGGCAAAGCTGCCGACTTCGCATTGCCGCTTGTCCTCAACCTCTTGTTGACCGGACCGTAGTCTTCGTCGTCGTCTGAGCTCTCGGAAGAATCGTACAAAGCTCTATTCCTGTCTCTTTCCCTCTCTCTGTCCCTGTCTCTCCTGTCGCGTCTATCTCTTTCTCTGTCGGCGTATCTGTCTCTATCCCTGTCATTGAAGTAGCCTCTGTCGCGGTCACGATCCCTATACTGTGAAAAAGACAGTTTAAAAAAAAGAGTTTTTTTTAAGAATTTGGATCTTTCTTCAAACTCCTTTTCACAAAAATATTTAATAAATCAATTTTGCAACTTTAGAACATTTAAAACAGATTAACAAACGGAAATGATGAAATCCGAACAGCATGAGATAAATCACTGGAAGGTCACCTAACTTGACGTAACCTGCCACAATGACATTCGTCATGAATTGGCAACACTGACGGAAGTATGTTCCTTTTTTTCCAACATCATATAATTGACCATATTCATCAGGTGATGAATAGGTATCGGTTGCAGCTTTTTAGTGTTTATTGGCTTGGCGACAATGTGTGAATGACATTCATAGTAGTTGTCAATTGTCATTATTTATTTACTTTTTTCGAAATTTGAATTTTTAAATATTTCGAATCATCTATAGTAAACGGAAATTTTATACAATATTTCGTCAATCTAGTTATGTTTATCCCTAAATTTACTACAATTACTCAAAACAGATATCAATAATTTTTATTGATAAAACAAATACATACAATTTTCAATAAAATGGATGCTAGAAGGATGTGTTGGTATATTCAACATGTCCAAGAGTACAATATTAGGTTCATGATTTTTCTATTTTAGCAACAACAAAGTTGTAGGTGGCTGGACTGTCAAAGTCGTAGCTCTGCCGAAGATTCCAAATTAAAGTTTCATAGGTTTGTTTGAGTTTCATGGGTTCCCTAAGTATAAAATACTTGCTATGAAATGGTAACATTCTCTAGGAATAGAGCATGATGCTCATTCACTTCATTAATTTTCAAAGGAAGAGAATATGCGGTTTACATTTCTAAAGGAAATAAAGATAACTAAAGTTCCCACATAATTCCTGAGGTAACCTATGATTTCTTATTACCACTAAATTTTCATTTACATCTGTCCACTGCCTAACGTTATGTTTATTAGCAGGTCAAAGAGAAAGACATTTTGAAGGTGATAGACAATAGAAAAAAGAACAGCCAGAAATTTAGCAACTCATTTAGTGTTCATTGATCTAGAGAAGGCCTATGATACAATACCCTTAAAACTTTTATTTGATATTAAAAAAAAAAATTGAAATGAATAAACACCTCACAAGAGCGCTGTATAACATTTATAAAGATCCCCAAAGTATGGTGAAGACAGGAAATACTTTCTCAAATATATTAAAGGTTACGAAGGGTTTGAAACAAGGATGCTGTCTTTCACCTACTCTATTCAAGATATATATCCAGGAGGCTCTTCATAATTGGCGTGAAAAATGCTCAGGAATGAGAATCGAAATCATCACTATCTGGCCAACCTATTTTTTGCAGACGATCAAGTAATAGTTGCAAGGTGTGAAGAAGATGCAGATTACATGCTCTTCCCCACTTTTCATACTCATCCTTAAGTTTTCTAAGGATGAGTATGAAAAGTGGGGAATGAAGATGAATATGACGAAAACTCAATACATGAAGATTGGTGAGGAGGATGAAGACCCGGATTTGGAAATAAGAATGTTAAATAAATATGAACAATATAAATACCTTGGCAGTATAATTTCAAACGAAGGAACAACAAAGAGGGATATTAAACACAAAATTCAACAAGGTCAGAAAACTGTTAAGATACTAAATTCACTTCTTTGGTCTAATCAAATCTCTTTAAAGAACAAATTAACCTTGTACAAATCCATAGTAGAACCTATTCTAACTTATGGTTCAGAGTGTTGGCAAATGACCAAGAAAATAAAAGAAAACATAGATACCGTTGAAATGGATTATTTGAGGAGGTCATGTCGAATATCCAGAATTGAACATATAACCTCACAGTTGATATGGTATGGTCACGTGCAACAAATGGAGGATAATAGATGGCCGAAACGAGCATTCCAGTACAATATAAACAGAAAACAAAAACGAGGAAGACCTGCTACAACTTGGTTGAAGAATGTTTTTGAAATTATGAGGGATAGAGCAATACATGAGGATGATTGGAGAAATCGACAAGTATGGAGATCGAAATGCGAGATGCGGCAGAAGCTGTAGGATCCTCGCTAATATAATAATATGAATGTGTTTGCCATGACCGATGTGAATCTTTAAAAAAAATCATCTGAACTCCAATACACCCATAAATATCATAATTTTCATTTTACAGGATCCATTGATCATTTGTTATTAAGAATTATCAAATAGATGAGATGGAGAAACAAGTCACCAAAGATATTACGAGTGAGTATGCCCAATTTGAAAAATAGTACATACTTATAATTTAATTGTTGTTCCTGGAATTCAACTTTTATTATATTCATACAAATCCTCGGAGCAAACAATCCTTCCTTATGCAGACTAGGAACAATTTTTATTTTTGTAGGTCTGAGAATTCATGTCGAGAGAAAGATTAGAGAAGTGAAAATTTTCAATATTCAAAATCTACGATTCCCATCAGACAGTTTGTAGTTTGATTCCCAATTTCTTCAAAGCGACACCTAGTGATGGCAGTCCGAACTCCCTCCACGTGATTCTTAAAGCATGGATCCCCGCGTATATTCATTTCTCCCGTCGAGGCTTTTCACATTAAACCGATATCCGGGTCGAAATACAGGTCGCCTCGGGGAGGTTGAACACGCCCGGATCACGCGTAATATCTCGCCAGTGAAAATGATCAGAAAAAGAATCAGAGAAAGAAGTTGTGGAGAATGTCCGTTTATATAAATGATTGGAAAAATTTCGAAATTCAAAATTTGAAAAAAGAAAATAAATGATGACAATTGACACCTACGATTATTGTCATTATGAGAATTCACACATTGTCGCCAACCCAAAAACAATAAAAAAGCTGCAACTGATAGCTGATGAATATGGTCAATTAAACGAATCTAACAATAAAAAAATCAACTTACTGAGTCCCTATGCGAATGATGATTAACTTGTTGCAATCGAAAGTCAGGATCTTCAGGTGGGCAGACGTCGATTCTAGTCCATTTTTCTAATAACGCTTTCCATTGCTGTTTTTCGTGATTTGTACAATTCGGGTTGAGGACTATGCAAACCCACAAGGAACCTGAAAACCAACAAAACCGACGTGAAACAAAGAATATGCATGTATTCATTTGCACAGCTTCCAATGGGGTTAAAAAATCTTACCAAGTTGATCCCAAAGTTGCCTACATTTGTCAGTCATTGGCGTGCCTTGATTTTTCCACATCTGCAGCCTGGGATCGGATAGGAACTGGTCAGTTATGAGGGTCAGCATTCTGGCGCCGTTAGAATCTTGAGCCCTCAACATTTCTCTGACCTGTGAAAGAAACCTCGAATTCAAAAGCCATTAACTTCAGCTGATTTGTTGGTTGAAAATGTAACCTGTTTATTGAAGAAATTCAAATTTCCCATCAACAGATAATCGATATTAACAACTTGTTGGAGTCCTATTGAAAAAATAGGGGGGAGTCTATTGAGTGTGCTTTAAAAACATTATTGATGATGAAATTGACACTGACATTGAAAAGGTGATTCTATTGATGATAAGAAAATTTTGTTGAGTATTCATGTATTCAATTACATTCTACAATAGGAAAATCCAAATTGGGGGTTTTCAAGAAAAAAAGCCGAATATGAGCAAGATTATCCTCCTAAAAGGTGATTCTATTGATGATAAGAAAATTTTGTTGAGTATTTATGTATCAAATTACATTCTGCAATAGGATAATCCATGCCTTAAAGCCATGAAAGTAAAGAAAGTGGAGGGGGCATAACGTTTGAAAAGTGTCACCTAAACAAATCTGGATTTGGCACCCCAAGATGGCCGACCTCAAGGTAATTTAAACTGTAGGTTCTGCAATTTTGGCTTCTTTTAATATTCGTTCGTTGGTTTTGGCAATTGTATGTAATGGAAAAACATATAAAAAATGGTTTCTTTTACAGTATATGCTGATATAACTCCCCAATTAATGGTGAAAAGCTAAATTTTTTGACGTTTGGAAATACGACATGGTTTAATTATTGTTGCATGCAGTTTTGAATGATAGGGGTACATGAGATAATTCTATTGTGATACCTTTTTGTTTCATTGCATATTATCTTAATTTCTATGTACGTAAATTGAAAAAATAGAACAAATGATTAGTACAGGAACAAATTATTAGTTCTGTATGGAATTCAACTCATCAATTCATTAAAAGCAATAGTTTATGATATTTTGACTCTTTGATTTGTTTCGATTATTATTTATTCATCTTTTGGTCATTAAAAGATAATCAAACAAACTTCGAATTGTATAAATTCAAATATACAAAATTCCCGCCACAAATTTGGCTCTGCAACATGGCGGATTTTGGTGACACTTTCGTAGCAAAGGAAACATAGGATATGCTAGCTCCTCTTCTTCTACCTCCATGCTTAAAGCGAATGTCAATCCGAGAAATGATATTCTTCTGAATTGACAAGTGACAGTTGAGGTTATGAAATTGACACTGACATTGAAAAGCTGTTTCTAGTTTTTTAACCCAAATAGACCTACCGTTCCGTATAAAGAACACCTATCTAAAAGTTTTCTATTCATGCTCAAAATAAAGAAACAAAGAAGGCGTCAATATGAACACATAAATTAATGCTTTCTTCAACACTGAATATAATCTACGAAGTGCTTCAGTATTCAAATTCACTTTAAAGCCACGTTAACTTCATAAATATATCAATTGTTGCAAAACCTCATTTCGTCCGGTGGTGTATTTTTTCATATGTATTTATTTCATCGCGTTTGCGAATAAAATAATTATATCTATGGTCAGATGAATAATATAAGAGGCGAATTCATCTTCTCCATGATTTCAAATCCTGATTTTTGCTACGTAAATGAAGGCGTTCTTTCAACGGAACGGAAGGATTACAACCTACTATATTACCTGGATATATTGTTATAACTATTGGAAAAATAATCTGACTTGCATGAGATACTACATCATGCAGATAATCTGGATATGATTTCAGAACCACCTGATAGCAAAATTTTCTTCTGCACATAATTCAATAGTTTTCTGTTACTGAAATAACAATAATGTTGCTTATGCGCCTACTAATTTCTTATTTCAGGTCTATCTGGGTTAAAACGAATCAGTACCTTGGAAAATAACGAGTTGAGCTGCTTGTTGGCGTTGTAGTAGGCCCCTTGCGAAAGGTACGACTTCACTTGTTCGCAGACTTGCTCCTCGTCTAGGTGCCAGGTGTGATCGTCGTCCGCCGACGCCCCAGCCGTGGGGTCCGGGGCGCCGGGTATTTGGTTGATTTCCGACCTCTGCTGCAGAATTTCATCGGCTAGCTTCTGGGCCGTCGGAAGCACTTCAGTGTGGTGTTCTGAGATCAGGTACTGTACGAATTTTTGCAACTGCTGCCTATCCATTTGTAAAAGCGTTTCTGGAAGGAATACGTTCGGTTGAAAATCACGAAACAGGGTGTTAAAAGAAGATTTTAAAGGAAATTGCAATAGTTTGATTTGTCTTTGTACATACAGGGTTGGGATAAAATATGGAACCAAGTACATAAATTTCTTTTGAATGAAATGGACAATAAGAAATGCTATTCTAGAAGTAGCAGTTGGTTATTCCTCGTTTTCACAATTCATCTCTGCAAAGATATACAGGATGTTCCTTATAAATAAAAAAAGTTTTCTAGATTTTTATTCCATTTAATTTCCGTGGACTAGTCTGGTTTATAATCTGTTCAATTTCGAAAACAGTCATGTCACGTTTCTTTCTTGATTTTAAAGGATAAAACGTTAATCAAAAAAGTTTTTATATGTTGGGGGCGGTTACAACGCTCAGGCATATGCTGACGATCTGGTGGTAACCGTGAGAGGTAGGCATGAAGGCACACTGAGCAGCCACATGCAATCTGCCCTCAGGATAATTGAAAGATGGTGTGAAGAGGAGGGACTGACAATTAATCCGTCCAAAAGCACCCTGATTCCCTTCACTAGAAGAAGGAATCTTAATCTGAGAGCTCTGGTTCTGAATGGACAGACTCTCAATTTCTCCAGTGAGTGTAACTATCTGGGAGTCATCCTGGACAGCAAGCTCAACTGGAGGAAACATGTGGAAAAAACCATTTCCAGAGCCACAAGGATTATAATTAACTGCATCCCCTCCAGAGATAAAATGTTTGAATAATTAACTATAATAGAGGGTTATTTACGAATATGGCTCTATAGAATATTCTTAGAAAAGACACAAGATTCAGGATTGAATTATAAACGTGAGCTTCAAGTAAGAAGACGACTTCTTGTATATGTTTCTAAGGTTCTAGGACTTTTAAGGTTCTAGGATTCCCCAGTGAATTCTGAGTCTTTTTGATTGCAAAAGTTCGTATCTTCCCGAGAAAATTCTCTTTAAACAAGGAAATACGAAAAAAAAATTCAAAATTGAACTCTGTTCTCATTTTTGAGAATCTCCGAGAAGAAAGGCTGATGCTTCTTTACTGAAAGCGTGACTTTCAGAATATGATACAGGAGGTCACAAATTCTTTGTGAAAGTTAGAAGTGGCGAAACATCAAAAAAATCGTTTTTTCAAATAGAACCCCATTTTTTAGAAGCATTTTCGAAATCTTCGTCAAATAATATTAGGGGCATACGTCCAAGACTTTTATCCCATTTTTCGAGATATTCAGGAAAAACGATTTTGTCTTCAACCCGAATATGTCTTTTTACTGGAAAATAATTAGCGGTCAAGTGAATTTTTCGGAAATCTCTGATATAGAGAAAATATTTTTTATGGTTCAGATGACTTGAGTTCTAGAATAATCATCTGTAATGCGAGAGCAACAATTTTTTTCAAGTTCCCAATGTGAGTGTTAGTGAAGTCAACGTAAAAAATTCTCAGGAATGCAGCAAAAAATAAATTGCAATAATTTGTAATGCTTCTGAAAGAATAATTAACTGAACATGTAACAATTTCATTACTGAAAATTCAAATTATATAGTTCAGACGAGTTCAGTTATATAAGATAATATTTTCTCGATAACAGAGATTTTAAAAAATTTCACTTGATCGCTAATTATTTTCCAGTAAAAAAAAACACATTCGCAATGAGATTGAAAATTGAAGACAAAATTTTTCCTGAATATCTCGAGAAATATTTATTTTGAGATAAAAGTCGCGAACGAAGATTTCGAAAATGCTTCTAAAAAATGGGGTACCAATTTGAAAAAACCGATTTTTTGATGTTTCGTCACTTCTAACTTTGACAAAGAATTTGTGAACTCCTGTATCATATTCTGAAAATCACGCTATCGGAAAAGAAGAATCAGCCTTTCGTCTCGGAGATTCTCAAAAATGAGAATTTTTAATGAAAAAACCTCGAAGTTATCTGTATTTTAACAGAGCTCAATTTTGAGATTTTTTTTCGTATTTTCTCATTTGAAGAGAATTTTCTCTTGAAAATTCAAACTTTTGGAATAAAAAAGACTCAGAATTCAATGGAGAATCTAAGTCCTAGAACCTTCAAAAAAAATACGAGGAGTCGTCTTCTTACTTGAAGCTCACCTAGAATTTCAATCATGAATCTTGTGTCTTTCCTAAAAATATTCTATAGAGCCATATTCGTGAATAACCCTGTATAAGAGAGAATATTGGCAAACGAACATGAATGATATATTAGTGTTAAGTTGCATAGTTATGTTTGTAACTTAGTGAAGTGTAGGGTTTTTTTTTGTAATTTAATTTTAAAATATCTATGCTATTAAATAAATTATCATTATTATATTTGCAAATCACTTATTTCCATTAATATCTAACGTATGTTATTGTTAGGCCTTTAAAAAAATCGAAAGAAGTGAAGAGTGATTAACTTACATTACGACATAATAAAATTCATTCCCCACCCTCCACTCCACAGCAGTTGCGCGCCCCTATCAACTTATATGGAGCACCGGCATCAATTTCAGACCCTTCCCAGCCGCTGTTTTCTTAGGGGAACCTTTACCCTTCCCAGACTTAGCCTTGCTGCTCTTCCCCCCTTTGAACTTCCAGTTACTCCTTCTAAACTTCTTCGTCCCTCTCTTGTAACCCCCCGACGACTTCCTCTTCACCCCTTGGCTGGAGGTGCCCGGCAAAGAGGCGTCGCAGAACCAATCCTCCTCGTCCGCGAAACTGACCGGATTTACCGTTGGTGGTTTTTTCAACATCGCTTTCTTTAAATTGTATTCTTCTCTGTATTTCTTGGTTATTTTGAGGAAGAATTCTCCGTATTTCTCGTAGTTGGCGGCTGTTACGTGTTGGATTTTTAGCATTTCTTCTTTGGTCATCGGAAGGACGTCGGACATTTTCTTGATTGCCGAGAGGTTCATGATCGAGGATAGGGTCATGTTTCTTTCTAACGCCAGCCGCCTACATTCCTCTAATAGATCCTCGTGGCATTTAACCCTAATGGAGTTTATTTCTTGTTTAGATAAAGTAACAGGTGTTGGATTCTCTTGACCAGAAGTCGATGCAGTTGGATTGACACGAACTGTTGCATTTTTTAGGTTATTTTCTTTAGAAACTGTCACAATGGGTGGGGTGATATTGTTGCCAACGCTCAAACAAATCTTAAAATCGTTCGATTTGCATTTGAAAAAATTCTTTCCCGGCTTTAAATAGACCACCGGAAACCCTGCAGCATACTCGCAATGTTCGTTTAAGAAGTCCTTGAGCAATAACTGCTTCAATATCCGCTGAATATCAACTTTGCTCATGGATGCACCTTTTGCAAAATGAGGATGTTTGTCGTGTCTCCTCTCGAGAATTTTCTTGGATTTCGACCCTTTATACACCTCGCTAACTTGAGGAAGCGTCACTTTATGCCCGGTATCCCAGAAATCTTTAATCAACTCGCACAAAGTTTTCGCGTGAACTGTCATGTCTACCTGGCTGTAACTCTTCAGTTGTTCGCAGTTATCGCATGTAGTTTCTTTATTTTTCACGCAGATTTGTCTGTCGAAAGTTTCTCCCAGATGAATCAATTGTAAGTATCTCCGACAGTCTACATGGTTTTCACAGTACGATACCATAGTTTTCAAAGCTTCAAAATGTCCTTCGATCGCTCTTTTGTTGGTTTTCTCCATCATCATTATTTTTTGTAAGCGTTTCACATCGTTATAACCGTAATAGAGGTAGGAGTAAGAGATTTCTCCGTCTCTCCCTGCTCTTCCGGATTCTTGATAAAAAGCTTCGACCGATTTCGGGATAGAATTGTGAATTACAAACCTAACATCTGGTTTATCAATCCCCATGCCGAAGGCAATAGTACCAACTATAACATTAAATCTATCTTGCATCCACTGTCTTTGTATCGTATCTCGAACTTTACTCCCCATCCCTGCGTGATAAGGCATCGCTGGGACCCCATTTTTCTTGAGTTGTTCAGCTACTTTCTCACAGTCGTCCCTAGAAAGACAGTACACAATCCCAGATTGCTTAAAAAACTTGCTTTTTATCAATGCACAAATTTGATCGACAACGTTAGCCTTCTGTTTTTGTATAACTTTATATTTTATGTTTGGCCGATTGAAACTTCGAATGAACGTTTTAACGTTTCGTAAGTTCAAAATGTTTATAACATCACCTTCCACCTGTTTGGTTGCTGTAGCAGTTAAACAAATTATAGCTACTTTAGGATATTTCGACCTCAAGCAAGATAACTGTTTGTAATCGGGTCTAAAATCGTGGCCCCACTGCGAAAGGCAATGAGCTTCATCGATCACAAATCGTGCCAGTTTATCTCTGGCATAAAGGTAATCCAAAGCACTCGAACATTGCCTTGAAGCGCATATTTTTTCTGGGGTTAAAAACAACAATTTTATCTCAGGTTCCTTGGTGTACAACTTCGATAAAATCATTTCAGTTTCTTCCTTAGTTTGGTCGGCACATAAATGAGCTGCGGCTATATCTAAAGCGTTCAGTTTATCCACTTGATCGCTTATTAAAGATCGTAACGGTGAAATTACAATCGTAACACCAGGGGTTAGGGTAGCCGGTAATTGATAACATAAACTTTTACCTCCCCCCGTCGGCATCAAAACAAAAATATCATGTCCGGTTAAACTTGCGTTACAAATTTCACGTTGGTGCGGTCGAAAAGTCCTCAGACCGAAACTTGAATGAAGCACTTCCATCATCACTTCAGAATGCGAATAATCCCCAGCAAATTCTCTCGAATTATCAACTCGACCACTCAATTTGAAAGTATCTATATTCTCATCTTCAAAATCTTTCAAATCAACACCTTCCAAAAGTTCAGCACATTCTTCTTTACCTGTTTTCTTGATTACTGGGACTTCGCTGTCCCAATCTATGTCTTCAAGATTGATATCATCATCTAGGTAATCCCCAGAAGCTGTAGTTTTTAACGGAACTTCGTTTTGTTGAGAAGGAGTTTTCGCAGATCCAAATAATCTATCAAATTCCTCATCGTCCATATAATCAGATTCCGAAATAATTAAAGTTTCTATGTCTTTCAGAAAAGATTTAACATCACTTTTTTCTAAACTTTCCCCTTTATTTTCCTGGGATGAAGTTGTGCTTTTTTTAAATTTGAACTTTGGTGAACTTCTACTTCCCACTAACGACTTATCAAAATCTTCTATTTGTACATTTTTCACTTCACTTCCACTAATCTCCAGACTTAAAGGAGAATCTGGTTGGTCTTTTTTCATTGGAATATCATTTACATTCTCAATATTTTTCTTCTTGAATTCGAATTTTTTATTTCTGCTACCTTCATTTTTGGATTTATCCGATTTGGTATCCAAGCATGGCCATTCGGTCACACTGTCATTAAAATTTGTCTTCAAAACAGTAAACTCACTACATTTTGAATTAATCGGAGTATTTTTAGTTTTTGATTTGTTCACCTGAGAACTAGACACTTCGAATTCATCTTTAGAATCTATCCGTTGTAAAAAATTTTCAATGGTATTATTCCTCTGCGACACACACTTATTTGATTTTAACACATTCAAATTTGGTCTCCTTTTACAGTCACTCTTAATGGTAGGAGACTTTTCGTTCTTCTTGAAAATACTAGAAGTTTCAGCCGGAAGTTGAGATGGAGGAGTCCCTTTAACTTTTTTCTCAGATAAATTAACAGAATCAGGAGTAGCACCTAAACTTATGTTTGATATGTTGTGAGAACTGTTGGCGAAATTGCTTTTGCTTTTGTCCCCAACCTTCTTAAAAGTAAATTTCTTTCCAATGCCAGACGATGATGAACATTTGAAAGTATCGAAAAAACTATCGTTGACCAAATTATCTTTAGGTTCCATAATTCAGAAACGGGTAATGGATAACACACAATTATTAAATCACAAACGATATCTACACAATATTAATCGACTTTCAACCAAATAAATAATTCCACTAATCTTTAGGCTAGGAACGAAAACAAATATGGCGCTGAAACGGATGAACTACCGTTACACAAACGTCATTTATACAAGGCTGGTCTCTGTGACTGTGGGTCCGTCACGTTTCTGCGGAGACGGCAGAAAATGCGCAGAGCGAACGTCGTACATAATGCCTACTTCGGTAGTCCAAAGACTTCAATCTGCAGTACGGTAATTTGACAGTAATTAATAATGTTGTAAATGACCGCATAAAAAGCATTTTTCAGATGTGAATATTGTAAAAATGATCTTACCTGAAATAGGAACACGGAGTCTAACATTCTCCGCATTTCTGATACGGTACAGTGATAAGGCTACCACATGCTGACACCAAAATATGTCTTTTGTTTCACAGCTACACGTAACTGAAGTTATTTTACATCTGGAATAAATTAAAACACCCTTAAATTTTTTTGCATTGGCACAATATAATCTGATGCTTGGTGATGTTATGGTAAACCCATGGGTTGTTTTAAGTATTTGTGATAGTATGAAAATGATAAATATTCAATGTATGTATGGATGACAAAAGGAAGGATGAATATTTGAAAACATATCTAAATAAAACAAATATATGAAATAAGTTTAAGAAATCTCTGGTTTAGTCATGACAAAAATTACAATATTTGAATTGAAAAGTTGAAACACTTGTGTATTTTGAACTGTGTTTATCAAAATTGAATGTGATAACTGAGAAATACTTTTTTCATCAATATACTAGGATTTCTATTCTCAAAGATAGTGATAATATTTTGCCGAATGTAAAGGAATTAAATGTCTTGGAAACAATCGTTGAGGTCAATGATTCTTAATTTCATTCCAAGGTTTTGCAAAAACAAATGAGAAATTGGTTTGTTTGATATTAATACAGTGATAATATAGATTTGTGAGTAAATACTTGAATTCTTTCAATATTTACTGCATTTATGAACAATGGTAGGATCAATAGGAATTCCCAAGTCTACAAACTTTAATAATTCCAAATAAAAACAGGAATTAATGATTCAGACATCTGATTATGTCATATGGACGTCAATTTTTCGCAAAGAAGATCTGTGCCTTCTAGATTCCAGATTCATTATCAGTCTGTGTAATCCTGATCAGTCAGTTTGTATGTCGGAGTTTCATTTCAAAATTTGATATATTGAAAAATTGTTCTTTATTTGTTGAAAAAATTGTTATAAATCTTAACACATGCAAGTGACATAAATAAAGTTGCCACAACTGGGAAGTTTTTGGCAGCAGAGAAATTTGAAGACCATTATGTCCAAAAACAAGAGAATGAAAGGTAGGACATAGATTTCATTGAAATTCCTTTCAAGGTTTCAACAAAACGAATATTCTTCTTTTTTGTCGTTTCAGGTGCCTGGCTGTCACCCACACGAGTATCACACAATTTTTATATTTGATATTTCATGAATTTTTCTTTCTTGGACTGAATGAGACAAATCTCGTTTGGGATCAATAAGCAAAGAATACAAATATTATTCCCAATATTGGCTTTCCTCATTATTATGTTCGAATTTCAATAACAAATTGGAATTTAACGATATAGAATATTACATCGTGTGTTTATTCTATGAAACACCACAAAAACCGAGAATAAAGTAATGGTTGACGCTAACACTGAAAATTTTGAATGAATCTGTGTGAAAAATTCTTAGATCACAGAATTCCCAATAGAATTCAAGCATCGAATCGAATTTTATTCCCATTCTGCCCTCGACTGTGTTCGTAAGTCAACGATTTCGGCCGACAACGCGACGATTTTCCGTTAAATAATTAACCGACAAAGACGAGGCGGACATATCCATTAAACGGGACCCACCCCCATCACCGCATCGTCCTCCATTATTCAAACCACTGAATCATTCGTAACTCATAAAAATGCAGGATTCCTATCGATCCGCCATTTTGCCCGTTGGCGCACTTACCTATCGAAACTGACGGCAACTTTGAATTTTTGAGGAGGCTCGAGGCCCCCACATGGCAGGGCTGGCGGCGGGGAACTTCTGCACGCTGAAACGACGCCGCTGAGGTGAAAACCTGCAAAAAATCGGAATTAACGATGTGCATTGATGTCCGAGAATGGACGTTTCAGATGCATAGAACTGCAAGGAAAACAGTAGGTCGATTGAACCGATTCCTTGTCAGATTAATTATAGAATAAGGAATATAAAGTAAGGATGTATCAGGAAAACGGTTTTGACCAAAGATTATAGAGTATTAATGGGAAACGAAGCGACTACAGTGATGTCAGCGACATCTATTTTTCAAAAGTAATCGGGTTATGGTTAAAATATTTAATTCATTTGGCATAGATTATGTATAGAGACTATTAGTAGGCTGTTATCAATTTTGAAAGAAATACTTGAATAAATATTTTTGCTGAATGATGATTGTATTTTTTCGCGTATTTTCCACTGAAATAACTCGAAATCTACAAGCGTAGCACCTAGCTCAGTCCATAATCTTGGTTTGTGTGTTTTTCTCTTATGAATTTTGTGTTGAAAACTGGCCGACATTCGAAATGCATGGTGATTAATTGCAGAAATAATAGAAAGAATAATCTTGAATGTGCATTCCTTTCATTACCCAAGAGAATGGAATTGTAAGTGTTGAATCTCGTATCATGTAACTGTCTTGTTCATTGCTTTTTATTTTCAGTGTTGTTAAATGGATAGAGGTTTCGACGCAAAAATATATTGTTTTGGATAATTTGTTTGCGAACCGAATTTTCTTCGGTCTCATTCATTAGATCAAAAAGTTCCACTCATAGAGGCAATGGTGGTCAGAAGAACGACTTATAGAGGTGGTGGTTCTCTTGACGATCCTTTCAGCAGTTCGACTCATCTACTAGAACCTCTAGACTCATTGAGGTTATAATACACTGGGTAAGAAATGTATGAATCGGTTCCAGAACAACTGTTTGACTTATCGATGTTCGATTCATCGAGAATTCACTGTATGAATGAGTTCTTGAAATTGTTATAATAATTCTCTAATATGTGAACAAATTTTTGAAATGTTCTCAATTTCATAATTATTGTATTGTAGTTAATTTTACAGAGTCATTTCGAATAAAAATATAAAGAATCCAGAAGCGTATTTCATTAGATTTAAAACAATGTGTAGATGGGAAATATCATCTTGATCAAAAAACGGAGCTCTGCTTTTGTTTTGTCGATCAGGATGTTTCTCTGAAAGCTCGACAAAGAATACTCAATTTAATGGAAATTTATGAAAAGTATAATTCGAATTTCGCGCTTTTTAAAATAGTTTTTTTGTACTGAATTATGTTTTCAGCGCCATCTAGGTGTCAAAAGTAAGATACTAGCCAGAAATCGTAGTCGGATTTTAGTACCACGGATGTAAGTGCGTTTCCTATCTTTCTTACTCTATAATCTTTGGTTTTGACATAAATCGGTCATTTTGAAGAACCAATTTCGATTCATTCGATCATAATTGTTGCATTTGAGTTGGTGATTTCACACTTTTTGTCGAGTATATTGTTATTAGTGTTTAGAATTGACGTTGTTCTTTGGAAACAGCATTTTCCGGAGTTGGTTGTCCAACAACTTTCCCATTTCAGAAAAGTTCTTATGGTCGAAGCCTGTTCGTTCTTCTGCATTCATATGCGATTAGATGCGTTTTTAAGACATACGGGTACTTATTTTTTATGGCGATGGCTCGACAAGCAGGTGATGTGCGAGTGAACGACCTCGGCGTTATCATTTCGATCCAAGCGATTAAGTTCGTTAGTTTTATCTACATAACGTATGTAATTAGTGATTAGTGCTTTAAAAGCTATTTCCTGTCATTCCTTGTTACGCTGTTAAGTCTCCCTTTTGGAATTCGAAGTATCAGAAAGTCGGCTTATTTTTTTCAGTTATTCGAAGTTTTTGCTGAGTTCTTGCAGAAAACTTCACTTTGCTTGTTCGTCAAAATTGATAAGGACTGACTGGGTCAGTGATTTAGTTAACCACTCGTTTAACTCCTAAGATCATATTTCTTTATAGAATGTCATAGGGTCATGGTCATAGCACAGTATATAGGGTGTCAACAGAATACGGAAGCATGCTTGGGTTTGTATATTATTCGAGTTATCGACAAAATGTCACAAGTATTTCAGGTTACACCGCTCAGACCAAGTATTGTTAAATCGTCTAAGAATAGGACATACCCGCTTAACCCACGACTACATATTCCAGAAAAATGAAGCACCGAAATGCACAGAATGTGATGAAAAACTAACAGTCAAACATCTTTTGGTGGATTGCCGCAAATACCAAGAGGCTCGAGACCGATATAAAATAGGATCAATCACTGACTGTTTACGACATAAGTGTGACATAGAATTAGTTAAAAAATACCTACAAGATATAAATGTATTGTACAAAATGTAACACTTTAAAGTGGTCTCTAATAACCCTAGAGGTTGATGAGACCTAAAACTTGTAAATAAAAAAAAAAAATTTCAGGTTACAATAGAAATGAACTATTTTTCTAAATTTTGAAATGGCACATTGGGTATATTTTCATTGTACCCAGCATTCTGAGTACAACGTTGTGTCATTTATCAATTTCGAATGAAAAATTGGTTGCTTTGGCTGAATATAATTCTGTTCAGAAGATTCGCACAATTAAATTTCTGCTACATTTTCACGAAGGTTCAGGTGGTTGATCTAATGCTCGGAAAAATTTTAGTGTCATATTTCCAGGGGAGGCATAGCTCATTAAGAAAGTTTAATTTGGCTTTATCTTTTTATCTATGCTGAATCAGAAAAAATGCTATACGAGAAAAGTATTTCTTTTGACCACAACAATCTATGGTTTGAATATATGTACAGGGTGGGCAAACTTGGTGATATTTGAACTACAACTTTTTAACCGTGGGAGATAGAGGAGAATGAATGACACGTTACGGTTGTTTTTTTGAGAATCTGATAATGCCATCAACTGCATTCCTCTGTCTTCTATTGTTTCCGAGTTATAGGCCAAAATTGAAATTTGGAAGATTTCAACTTTGGCCATTATCTCCGTTTCTGTTTGTGCTAGGATGTTGAAGTGAAAACATTACACATGTATTTTTTTCATATTCATAGCAATCCTGTAGCGTACTTTGTTTTTTCCCAAGAGGTTTCCTTGCTGAGCTATAACATGAAGTTGTGTTTTTTCTTGTGGAAACAATAGTTTGAAATGGCTCAGAAAGAATCGCCATTTTTTCCCGTTTCAGAAATATATCATACATCGCCCTCTGATTCATTCAGATATCATGAAAAATAAAGTTTGTATTTGAAAATTGAATTGTTGCAATTCTCCGTGATGAGATCCAATCAGAACAACTGTCAATTATTAGAATTCGAAGTCGTTATTGCCGGCAATATGGAAATGTTCGAAAATTACGAGAAATATGATATGTTAAAATGTTTTATTTTAGCGGCAATAATGACTTCGTATTGACAGTTGTTCTGACCAGAGATCAAATCACGGAGAATGAAATCAAGTATTCAATTGCAAAATAATAAGGACACCATGCTTATAGAGACATATTATTCTGTGATTCAGCCTACTTAATACTCAAATTTCACATGCAAACTATATTTTTCATGATATTTGAATGAATCTGAGGGCAATGTATGATATATTTCTGAAACGGGAAAAAATGGCGATTCTTTCTAAGCCATTTCAAACTATTGTTTCCATAAGAAAAAACATAATTTTATGTTATAGCTCAGCAAGGAAACCTCTTGGGAAAAAACAAAGTACGTAGTAGGATGGCTATGAAAAAAGTGCCAGTATAACGTTTTTATTTCAACATCCTAGCACAAACAGAAAAGAAGATAATGGCCAAAGTTGAAATCGCCCATATTTCAATTTTGGCCTATAACTCGAAAACAAAAGAAGATAGAGGAATGCAGTTGATGGCATTATCAGTTTCTTTAATAAAGACCGCCGTAACGTGTCATTCATTTTCCTCTATCATTCACGGTCAAACAGTTGTATGACCAATTTTGCCCATCCTGTACACTAAATAATAATAACAATAGTAATAATAACTTATTGAGACATCCAGATATTAAATGTCATGCCACTTAACAATACATTAACCCCCACAATAATTAGAAGAAAAAAAAAGAACAAGAATACAAATACATATCAAAACAAAACTTCTGAGTTCAAAAATTCCTCCAAATTGTAATATGCCCCCCAACATAGAATATCCTTTATGACTCTGTCGAATCTATTCTTCGGTAATAGTTTTATATTACATGGGAGCTTGTTATAGAGTTTGACTCCTCAGTGATCAAAGAATTGCTGCGTTCGGGCCATCCGATGCAAAGGTACAACTAAGTTGTCTTTTTTCCTTGTATTGTAATCATGTTTATCTTCTCCTCTAATTAGAATTTCCTTGTTTCCATGTATATATTTCAAACACTCTTTGATAGAGATTGATGGTAGCACTCAAACCTGTCAATGCTCTAACTGCTCTTTTTTCTAATATAAAAAAAAACACTTTTGGATGACTGGCCAAAAGTAATATTCCATATGATAGATGGCTGTGTACACAAGCATAATAAGCGGTCTTTGCTGTCTGGTAAATAGCTATTTTTTTCATTTTTCTTTTGAGATAAATTGACTTGAAAATTTTTTAACAGATTCATAAATTCGAAACAACCCAAAGTCTCAAGAATATCTGTAACGCGTTATTTAATCGAACAAGTTGAAGCCTTCCAGCTGGTCCGTGTGTCGAGAAAAAAAAAGTGGAAATATGAATACGGACCACGTTAATCGGATGACAACACGAGAACGGTTCCTTTTGGGACTGTAGAAAGTGGTCTCACCGTCGAAACGTGACCTCGTGGGAATTCCGATAATTTTTATATGAAGAATGGAGACTTGTCGAATCGGGAAACGCACAAAAACGCCGTTCTTCTGCGGCCACAGCCGCCCCGATTAATTCGGAAATTAAGACCCGATCCGGGTCAGGCGAATGGCTGACTTCCGTCTTATTAATTTGTTGAATGATACTGATTATGTGAGAGTAATTGCCTATGAATCTGAACAAGTTATCCAACCAAAAACATTTTCAGGTAAAATATTGCCAAGACGAGGCTGTATCTTAATATATAAAACTCATTCGGCCATATTTTTGGTTACACCCATGAGGAATGTTCACATTTTTCAATTTCTACATATTCCTATTCTCCGTAGAAAATGAAAATATTGTGTCCAAAAATTATTTGAATACTTCAAATAGCGCCCGAGATATCGAGTTATAAACATGAGTTCGATGGATCCGTGTGACGTCACTTTACATCCAACGACTTGCGAGGTTCAGTACGTAGCCGGGTCCAATATAAGGGCCTTCGTCTCACGGAGTGCGATTTGCGAATGTAGTATGACGTCACATCGCCGCGAGGAATTGAATATTCACGGGGTTGTAAAATCCGCACTACTAGGTTTTTTCGACTGAAACAAAAACTAGTGATTTCATATACATATAGGTTATACTGTGACGAAGTTTCGATCGATTTTGCATACCTGTGACCATTCCTCATTATAACTCAAGATTGGATGAACTGTTTGTTATGAAAGTTTTTTTGTTGGATTCTTCCACGTTGAAGTTAACATAAATTATATTAAAACAATGAAAAATTTGATGAAATGAAAAAACAGTAGGAAATTATTTTCCTTCTTGCGAATAACGCCAGTAGATGTCGCTGAGGTGGATAGCGTTTTCGTGTAAGTATTATTCTTGATATAAATTCGGTTAACTACATTTAATAATAATATTAACGCATCTGAGTCCATGTGTTATCACACCTTTCTTTCTTCCGAACACTACGGAATATTTTATGACGAAAAAACTAAAAATGTGGTTCATCATTAGGTACAACAATGAGACAATTTTTAAATAATAATAGGGTACAGCTTGAATAAAGTGAAGTCTATTCATGTAAATATCAATGTACATACCTACCTATTTCATTGTAATTCAATTTTTTGTATATTTTGTACTTTAATTTTGTCTTATTCACCTCCTACTTGAAAAAGTACCAGTTTTGTTGATACAACTTTATGAATCTCTGAGGCGAAACAAAGTTGGCCGGGCCAGCTAGTTTCTAATATTATCGAAAAGTTATCTGATCTCATGTTGAGCCAAGCTGCTATCTCTACACTCTTCATTTTCAAAAGTCCTTTTTTCACAAACTCTATGCCTTGATCGAAATAAGTGACTTGTCCGATTCTCTTCCGCCACGTGAGCGTAAGGTGAAAAATTCTTCCGCTGTTCATAACCTTTCTTTCAAAAATAGGCAAAACTATGCGCAGAGTGTTCTTATGGTGTATTTCTCAAATTTATCGAAGACTGTCAAGCTATCCACTCTTTGGTCACAGTATGCAATGTTGGGATCCACAGTGGATATCAAAAATGATGTGGATATCAGTAAATATTGAAAATTACGAGCATTGTTAAAAAAGGAAAGTGATGGATATATACCTAAAAAGTCTAGGGTTTTTGCAAAGGAGGAAGTGGATCGGTTCCTGGATATGGCACTTGAGGATGTATATTTGATGATGAAGGTTGTTCTAGGATTAGGAATTGGAGTAGCTATATGCCTTGTGACGAACTCGGTCCTGGTCGTAAAAATTTTGCAGACAAAAAACAAGAAATCTTGTTTGTTAACCATTATAGGCGATAATTATTTGCTTTTATTTCGAACATATATGTTACACTACGGGCATCAAATAAACAGGAACGTCTTTTATTTTTGAAGTATGTTAATGGGAATTGTCAAAGAATGGTTGTTGGTATTCACAAAATTAGTGCCGAGTCGAAAGAAATTGCAAAATTTTTGAGGTTAGACAATTGGAAGGCGTATGTATACTGGACATCCGCTAAGAAGAATATCTGCTATACTTCTTATTGATGGTGGCGGTGACCTCATTTGTCTTAAAAGACATGGAGGTTGAAAATCGAGTACGGCAGCAGAAGGATAACAACAAAGAGAAAACTGCCAGAAAATATTGCAACCTGACGAAGAATGTACAACTACCTGTTCAGATATTTCCTCGAATGTTTCACCAACAGTCACGGAGAATATTTTGAGTTGTTCCAACATTAATGAAAATCTTTTGAATTTTGCTTTGAATTTTGGCAATAATTGTTCCATTTTTACATTCAATATCACTATCAATAACAAATAAATAGCTATATATAGTTGCCCAATTAGTTTGTTTTACTGGGTTTGTAAGAGACAATGTTTCCTTCAAATTTCAATTAGAGAGCTCAAATGCAATTACTTTTAGTCATAGGATTGAAAGTAGCGTTTTCAATTCTAGGATTAAAAGTGTTGCTGAGCAACGAGCAAATTTTTGTACGGTGGGGAAATTGATGGCTTTTGCACCTGAAAATAGTACAAAAAACAAAAATATCAACATTTTTTGATGGTTGGAGAAAAGCGTTATTGATGATATGAGTGTTATATTATTTTGTGAGTGAAAAAATTTGTGAAATGGACAAAATAAAATCACTTTTAACACAAATACCATATAATGATTTTTGTACAACTGCCCTTTTTTAATAATGAAATGGGCGAATTTGCGATGACAATAAATTTCAAAATGCATTTCAATATTCAAATAATCAAAAGGTTGTTGTGAATGGCAAACGTTATGATAACTAACAAATGAGAAAAGACGCTGTCATTTGAATTTCTTTACTGTCCGATTTTCGTCTTGGGTTTTTACTTGCTTGATATGTTTGTCGAGAGTCCAATTATTAATAAAAGTGACGATTTGGTTGTTCTTCTGGATATTGAAAAGTCTGCAAGAAGAGCAAATCAAGGACTCCTACCTAAAAAATCTGTTCAGCAGTACGATATTCCATATAACAATTTCCTGGAATGGTTGAAAAATGTATAGAAGGAAACTTCAGTGAAACTGTTCTCTTGGCAAAATTAGAAAAAACAAATCAAAAATATAGGGTTCATCAACTTTGTGGAGCAAATTTTTAATGATAAAGTCACCATTGAAAATGGTGTGGATGTTCGTAAATATTTTAAGGTAATAGCATATTTAAAACGGAGAAGTGAAGGAAAATTCTTACTCATGAACAAGTTGAAAAGTTTATAAAGGAGGCAAGAGATGAAAAATACTTGATGGTTAAGGTTGCAACTATTTTCGGATCATTTGGAGCCTGTTGGTGTGAAGAATTGTGTAATTTATCAGTGGAAGACAACTTCCAAATACAAAAACGAAAGTCAGTTGTTCTTTCAGTATTATTGGGAAGTATGTAGACTATTTTCAAGTACTTTGAACCGGCCATCTGTCATCAAACATCGTCGTTTTTTCCTGAAATACATGAATAATAAATGCACTGCCAATCCAGTTGGTATTAATACATTTGGGAAAATTCCATTAATTGTTGGCGAATTCCTCAAACTGCCAAAACCAAAGCAATGTACAGGATACTGTTTTCGAATATCCTCCGCTCCATTGCTAGCAGAATCATGAGCAAATATTACGGATATAAAAAACATGGTGGATGGAAGTCCACGACGGTAGCCGAGGGCTATGTTGATCATTCCATTGCATATCAGCACCTCAGAGGCAAAGTGTGTTGAGCCACATTTTTTCAGACACGAACTATCTACAATATTGGATTCACAATAGTGAATTCTAGCTAGTGGAACACATTTTTGACTCCCCAGGTATATCAAGTCGCCTGAAAAATATCTCTCTTGTCTAATTTTGATATTGTGACTTAACACACTTTACCTCTGGGGTGCTGATATAGAAATGTCATTGCTGAAAAAATTCTCCCAACCTCAACAGATTTGGATCATCAACATCCAATATTGTACTTGTTGAAAATATTTTCAACACGCTTCTACGTAAACAATAAATTTTAACATTGTTTGCTTTCATGAAAGTGTCACTTTTAATGGCAGTTGTACAAAAATTAAATTTTGGACAAACTGCGTTTTGCAAGTCTGCTCCTTGAATGATAGCAGCAATAGCCAAAGGAATTTCCCATGGCCCCTCTATCGGGTGGTCGCTTCACCGCTGCTCCGCCGCTGTCGGGCTGACTAATTGAGAAGAATCGTAGGAATTCTCCTTTGTTACCTCGCCAGAGGCACAATAAGTCGCGCAGGCAAATGCACCGCAGCGACAATGGCCGAGCTACTCGATCATGAACGGCCCACTGGCCCCGAGACTACGTACAAGAAACGCTCCAATGCGACGTTCTCAGTTCTCACTTCGACGGTTCCTCCATAACCTCCTTCAATTAACAAGCCGCGAACAGCTGAGATGTGGCAACGCAGCGGAAGGCCGAGAAGTTTCTGACGCCATTCGTGGACGCCTTGTTGTTTGTTGTGTTTGTGAATTAATGGTGACTGTTCGTACTGATTTTACCAATCCAGTATTGAATTTCGGGCATGAGTCCTGGTTAGTCATCGAACAAAACCAGTTCACGAAATGTGGAAATACATTTTCTATTGCAAAAGTGGAAAAAACTACATTGAAACCCACATAAAAACAGTTGAACACAAACGAGCAGTGTCAGCAGCAAGTTCGAATATTTCAAGAAATAAGAATTTGGAGAATTGATGGCATTTATCCTGGTTCCAGGTTGGAAAGAAATGGTCACATTATTTGTGAAGTGAATTGTGCCCAAAAGAAAAAATCTGTGTGTGTGAATGAAGTGAAATTTCATCTTTCATCTGGTGTCCTGTGAAAGAAACTTCTCATATTTCGAATCATGCCAAATGAATGTTGTGTACCTGGCTGCAAGAGCAATTACAAGACTTCAGGAAACAATTATGTTAGTGTCGTTTCGTTTCCAAAAATGAAGAACTGTATCAATATCGTGGATTAGGCAATTCCAAGAGAAAATTGCGTTTCTGATAAATTTAGTTTGGTTTCCGATATTCATTTCCATGAAAACGATATCTTGAAATTTTTATAAAGTTTTATTAGCTGATGGAGTCAATGAGACGTCAACAACTCAAGGAAAAAGCAGTTCCTTTATTTTTTCCAAATTTACCGTTTTATTTATCTAATAAAAATTCTCAAACAGAGAACTAATCCCCAGTTTAGAAAAGATGGAACGATTGACTGAAACGATAATGATATAAATGTTTTTTTCAATTTGGATTCGATTAAAGAATATGATGACCTAGAAAATAACTCGACAACAAAATCTACTTTTTTATTACATTTTGGAGAGACTATAACAGTAAATGTTTTAATAACAAGTGAGACCCTTCAGGTAAAAATTTTCATTAAAGATTCTGAATTATCATCTAGATTTGAAATGGATCCTACCTTATATCTCAAGATTTCAAGGTGGTCCCAACTTACAAATGAACTTTCTCGGTATAAATGAATATTATGTAGATGAACGAGGTTTGGAAGGTCCGGATGCTGAATTGTATAAATTGAGCAAATCTTTATACCTATTTATTAGAAACATTTTTGTAAGGGGAAGCGAATGAAAATTTTGAAAAACTGTGACATTTCAGATGGTGGCGGATCAAATGTGACAAATCATAAGTAAAAAACCGAATTATTCATCATGTATCATAGTTTTGACATTTATTCTAGGTATATTCTCAATCTCCCCTAATTATTTATGTTTATTTCTTCAGCTATAGTTATTAAGTTCAGAGATTTTATTTATGTTCTGTTATTAAATTTTGTACATGAAGATATTAAAATGATTTGGATCTCAAGTTTTTCTCATTTACTTAGGTATTATGTTGATTACATTGATTCAAATACAAAATTTTGTGGCATGAGATGACCCTACAACTTCTCTTTGGTTCTTGCTGAACAACAAATTCGATATGAAATGTGCTGTATTGTCAAAATACAGATGCTTCCGCTTCCATACAGATCAAATAATTTCATTCAATTGATATCCACCAGTTATAATAAAAATGATTAATCAAACCAATTCATTGGTCAAGTAGGATTTAGTATTGTTGCTTCTAGGTATTTGATTGTATTTAAAATATTCCATATCGACTATTCGACAATTAATTGAAATATATTTGGAAATCGCGCTCCTATTATAATGAATTTACTGCGGCCGTCCGAAGTCCCAGTCGGCCTTCCGGATCCTTCATTTGCGACGTTGCCACATTTTGTTCACGGCTATGTGTTTAAGATGGCTGTGGTTCCTCTAACAGCTGGGGCCCGACCGAAGGCCCCCGCCGGTGCAGATGGTGCGTCTCGAAGAGATGGCAAGGGGCCGAAAGGAGCAGGTTCCTTTATGCTGCCCAGAAAAAAATCGAACGGTTCTTGTCAGGGACTTCGGGTTGAAATGAGGCGGAATCTAGTGTTTTTGTGAAAAGGTAATGATAGCATGAGGGTCGGACAACGAAACACTAAAATCCAGTGGCAGCTCGTGAGTTTTAAACGAATCAAGTAAAGAGATACTCGCTGTAAAATTATTCAAAACTCAATAACATCGATCCAATAAAAATCAGTATGAGACATTTTGTCAATCTGGTCGCCTTTTTTCTCAAGTTTGCTTCTTCGCATATGCTTTATGAATGTTCTTATTTTGAAATGGAGTCATTTTATCAACGGCTTCAATTTGAAACGAGTTTTCTGAAAACGCCAAAATGTAAATTAACAAACCCTGAGGCTAATAGGGCTATCGGAATGCTACAAGATGGCCTAACTCAGGTTGTTGTAGCGAAAAGGCTCGAAGTCAGCGGAAGTGTGATATCTCGACTTTGGAATAGGTTCAGGGAAACAGGTTTCGTGTTAGTGGGCTACGAAAAACAACATACATACATCTACTTGTAGAATGCTACGGAATACTCTTCAAAATGCAGATAAGGTCCAAATTTTCATCGAAACCATTAGACGACGTTTGAGAGTGGTGAATCTAGGTTCTAGACGTACATTAAGATGAGTTCCATTAACACGTAACCATGAGCGTGAAAGACTGGAATGGGCAAAGCGAAATATCAATTGGAATGATCAATGGCGTAGTGTCCTTCTCACTGATGAATCCAGATATGGACGATTTTCAGATTCTCGAAGAATAAGATCTACACATTTGTCGTGGGAATATGACCGCCTCACACTATGGGAGCATGACATTAACAATGTTTTGCCACTGCTATTGGTGAAACTTTTCAATTTCTAAAGAATAACGCTAGACCGCATCGTGCAGCCATAGTTGAGAATGCGCGCGAGGCGCTCGGTATTCCACATTTACCAATACCTCAACACTCACCAGATTTGAATTGCATGGGATATGCTCCAAAGAAGATTAGATAATTATCAATCTACCCTAGAATCCTTAAATGATCTAAGAGAGTTCTGCCCCGTTTATGGAACCGAATTCCTTAAGAAATGTTCAAAAATCTTGTGAGTAGTATACAAAGAAGATGTCAAACTGTTATTGATGCACGTGGAAGCCTACATTATATTGGAAGTATTTAAATGCTCGAATTCTCTGGGAATAAAATTTCGTTATTTTACTCGATTTTTCCTGACCATTCTGTATATGCCGCAGAGCTACAAGCCAAAATTGATTTTATTCCCTTAAATTTGAAACCGAGTTTGAAACGATATTACTATGAATTTTCATCACAAAATCTCATTCCCTAAATCATGTGGAACAGTTAAGTTTAAGGCTCTCACGACCGGATATTTTGACATTAAGAGAGTTTTCAGGACATATTGGCCGCGGTCCATTGAGAATTATTTTACCTAATGTATCGTTTTTTTCTAACATTCAGCTATTTTCAGTGGAAAAGCGAGTTTTATGGGCAAATGTGCGATGTCGCCATGAGAAATCCTTTGAGTACTGCAATTGCAAATTTCTTCATGGAAAAATTCGAACATAGTGCTATCGAAACGGCATCGAAGAAACCATTCACATGGCTACGTTATGTGGATGATACTTTTGTCGTTTGGAGTCATGGACTTGAACAATTGGATGCTTTCCCATCCCATCTTAACAGTAGGCACCCAAATATTCAATTCATTATGGAAATTGAACAGGATGGTGCTCTACCCTTTCTAGACGTCTTTGTTATTAGAAAGCCTAATGGAAAGCTAGGACACAGGGTTTATAGAAAACCAACCCACACTGACAAGTATCTACACAAGCAGTCCAATCATCATCCTCAATAGAAACGAGGAGTTATAAAAACACTCGTAGACAGAGCCCGACGATTGTGCGAGCCGGAATTTCTGGAAGATGAACTTGAACATCTACAGCATGCATTCGTCGCTAACGGATATAATGCTAAGGAAATTCAGAGGCCAATAAGACCAGAACTTTCCACACGTGATGGTAACACGTCACAACTCACCCCCCATGGAAGAGCTATCTCATCATATATCCCCTGTCTATAAGCCAACTCAAAAACTTGGCGAAATGATCAGAACTACTACGAAGTCGACCCACTTTCACAAGCCAGTATATACAGAATACCCTGCGACTGCGGCAAAGTCTACATTGGTACAACAAAACGAACTATCAATCCGAGAATTAAATAGCATGAACGATGCTGTCGACTGAATCAGACAGCAAAATCCGCACTAGCGGTATATGCTCTGACACATGGACACAATATAGATTTCTCACAGATGATTTCCAATATCAAAAGTTATTATCCCAGGCTGAACATGGAGGCCATTGAAATTTATAAGCACGGAAACAACATGAACAGAAAATAAGAGACTTTCAATATCATAATGAAGTACTTTATTCACATGGAGTGCAACGTTTTTTATTCGAATAAAATATTTCAAAATTCAATCAGAACACCCACATAATCCGATCCTACCGACCTTGAATGTCTAATTATAAAAGACATTCGAATAGTTCACAGTTCACATTCACACATCAGATTGACTCGGGGCGGGGAATATTCTATGTTTACGCACCGAGGGATTGTTGCACCGTGGAAGTACATAGTGCGTTCGGTGCGCGGAGATGCACAGAAGGAAATGAGCGAGTTCTATGCGAGCGCTAATCGCATTCCGAGCTCGGCACGCCGTCGAAGATAAGTAAGTGCAACACCGGACAATACACAAATAAACCAGAACAGGTATAAACAAATTCAACCTTGAAATCGATCGGAGCTAGAATGGGCGGGGGGTCGGGGTGACCTAGACCCAGACAAGTTTGCCGAGTAGAGGGGGCGGCGGGGGACCCGGGCTAATAGTCGCGACGCGAATTACACGAGGGCAGGGGAACACCGTCTGATCTCGCTCGGGCAGCGGTTGCGAGCGCCGACCCGCGTGGTTTGGCCCGCACGTCGGTTCAATATCGGTAGATTTTTCCCGGTGAACGATCGGAATTTCAATTCTTATTCTTTCGGAGGGCAGGAGAAAAATAGAAGATTGGGAATCCGATGTTTTACTTGGGCTTTGTTCGAGGAGAACGTGGAAGACTTCGGAAATTGTAGGTGGTAATGACAGTTGATCAGTTATTCGTTTTCTATGGTCACCGATGGACTCGGGTCGAGTTCTATGTAGAAATTCTGTCAATCTGGACTATTTTGCTTGATATATGAGCTCTTCTTGTTGATATGACGTCATGTGAATTATTTTCTGCATGAATTAAAATATGGTCCTGACAACTGTCAGGATATCACTCCTTTCAATGATGCTGCTGAAAGTATTTTGAATGACACGGATCGTTTGTCCAATAATTCTAATGATGGGGTGTACTAAAGTTGAAAAAAAATCTAAACTATTTAAAACAAACTGTGGATCCTGCTCAGGTTATGTTGTGAGTTGTGAGTAGTTACTTCGTTTTCTATTGGACAAAATAATTACCAATGGTGGAGCTGCATTCGCCGATCAGTTGTTTACCGAAACGAGTATTGTTTCGTGTTTACATTAGCTTTCTATTTGGAATCTATGGGAGTTTTTTTTGTCATTTCTTTCAAATTTTGTGACATTTCTGTCATAAATATTTATAAACCTCCGAACATTATTTGGCGAAGAAATCTTAATGTTGATGTTTTTTAAAGTAGCAAATGCATTTTCAAAATGCATTCGATTTATTCTGAATAATCGGTTTCTTTTCTGCTTTTGTCTTTTTTCATTTCAGAAATATATATATATATATATATATATATATATATATATATATATATATATATATATATATATATATATATATATATTAATATATATATATATATATTTATATATATACATATATATATATATATATATGTATATTTATATATATGGGACTTAAAGTTCTACCGTTTATTGACTATCAATAATCGAAATTGTTTCCTTAATTGTGGATCCTGTGGGTTACTTTGTATGTGGAAGTATAGGTTATATTGTGCTTTTTGTTATATTTCATGTAAAATATTGAGGAGAGCACTATTCAATTTTTAATGCTTTTCAGATCATCTGGCAGAATGTTTACCAAAGGTTCCTCAAATTATAGGAAATTTTCCAATATTTACATGCTCATAGATGCTGTGTATAGGGTGAGCAGGTGTTGCAAAGCAATCATTTCATTCTATGTTGGAAAACATTATTTCAAAGCATTGGAATTCTACAAGAACAACCCTATCATAATGAGGATATGATGTCTTATAAAAATGAGAGTGAAATTTGACAAGATTATATACACATACCAAGCAAAATTGTCTAGAATTTGCAAGCATATTTTAGCCCTGCTACTCTACTGTGCAAGGTTGTACTTACCACAAAATATCTTGATGATTCTACTGATTGTGAAGGTAAAATTCAGTGTTTAGTTTTGTCTCTGCTGTTTTTTTTTGTTTTCCATAATAATGAAATGTACTAAACAGAAAACATTAGGATTATCCATATTTGATGAAAACTAAGAGGAAGTTGAAATCAGTTCGAGACCTAACAGAACATGAAAACATGCATGATTGTAATGTGATTAAATATCAGCACGAACAATATATTCATTTAAAAGAAGCTACTAAAAAAAAAAAATCTATGAAAAAAAATGGGTGATAAATTTTGAATGAAAATGCACATTCTCCAGAGAACCGTATGTATGCAGACATGACGTGATCATCGTTTAATAATGTTGAAGAATTCATTACTCGCTAGATTTTGATGTTTAATTCATTTATTTCACCTCACTTGTGTCTTAGGTTGCTGTTATAATAAAATAAAATAATTCAATTCATCTCGATTGATTGCACTTTTTCCGTTACTAAATGAACGTCAATACTATAAAGCTATTTTTAATATTGATATAACATTGATACATATATGTATAATGTCTTGTTTAAAATTGCCAATTCTCGGAATTTCGTTGAAATTCCAATAGATTTGATCGTTGCTGAACATAAGTTCATTTTTGCAACAATCAAGAGAATCACACTCAGATTGCCCCTAGTTTTATTGCACATTATCATATGGCCTGCACCAGCACTTTTCACTTTCAACTAGGCTCCTTGAATTGTTGAGAGTTCTATATATTCAAAATATCAAGTGGACTTAAAGTAATTTTTTCAAAAAGAATGAAAATTATTGTACTAGAACGATCTGAACAAGTATTTAAAATGTCTTGATATGAACTGCCTTTTTTGGTAGGTTTCATGAAGGTTCAGCTTTCTTCCCCAGTGGCAGAAATGTTTTCATAGTGAGAATTTCTGAAATAATTAAAAACATATGAAGCATTGTTTTCAATTGACATCAGTTTTCACTCTTGCCTGTTTTCATTCCATAATCTTCTGGTCGGAAATGGTGTGTGCATACTCTAATATGTTCAGATATAGGTGTTGAGACTTCCATATATTCAAAACTATCGGGAAGACTCGAAGTAATTTATTTCGATATGAATGAAAATTATTGTACAAGAACGATCTGAATAAAAAGTGAAAATGTCTTGACTTGAACTGCTTTTTTTGATAGATTTGGTGAAGGTACAGAGATAATTCAAACCTTATGAAGCATTAAGAAAAAGAAAATTCTTTGCCTTTACGGACGCCACTTCGAGAACATTTTTGAATTCATCTATGTTTCAATTATGAAGCATTGTTTTGAATTGACAACATTTCCACTCTTGTCTGTTTTGATTCTATAATCTTCTGGACGGAAATGGTGTGAGCATACTCAAATGTTCAGATACAGGTTTTTCCATTATCAAAACATGCCCCCAGGATTTACGTCTATAAAATTCCTCTACGATTTCTAGTTTGTTGGTAGAGTAAACATTATGATTTTTATCACCGAAATGGGCTCCAGGATTCCTAGATTTTTCAGAATTAAAATTAACAACAAAATTAAAAACAACAATTAGTCTTTTTCATGGTTTTTTCCTTATGCATATCTTTCTATCGCAATAAACACGTAAAAATAAACAAATAAACCCAACATTCACGTACTAACTGTCGAAACGATACTCGTTTTGGACTTAGTGCCAGCTAACGCCGTCAGTGTCGCATAGAGTTGTGTTTTGCTCTATAGTCCTG